>JAOBYE010723355.1:0-15196 GCA_025403585.1 Parazoanthus swiftii
CGTGGGGTGTGCATACGCCCCCCGCGCCCCGCCCCCCCCCCCCCTGCCTACGGGCCTAATATCTTATAAATATGTTTTAAGGGATGTTTCGGGGCAAAAACCTATTTTTCATGTTACAAATCAATTTCTGTAGCCTTTGAAAAGCATCCCTGCCTCCCGATCTCCTCAGAAATATAGTTTGTCCCTTGTGCAAAATCCACACTTCTTTGAGAACTCTCAATTCGAGAACTCTGCGAACGTGTTTTATGGGATTTGTCAGTTATTCTTCTTAGCTGGGAGGTACTTGCAAATGGGAATGTTGAAACTCAAACGCCATTTTATATTCCTACGGTACTACACAAAAAATGAGTTGTTCATTTGTTTGACTCGATGAACTATTTCAGGAAGTAACCATTAATTCGTATTCAGATTTGCATTGATATCCGAAATACATGCAGATCGATTAGTTATTAGAAGGAGTACGGGGGACGGGGGTGGGATGGGCCGTAGCAGACTGAGGTAGTTCATGTTTTAATAGCTCTGCTCAAGGTGGGTTATGCTGTTCAGGGCCGCATATAGGGGTTGGTCAGCAAATCAGTTTTCAGTTCTGGTACACTTGTCAGCTCAACAACTGAATATGATACAATTCAAGGCTGATTTACGGTGCCCATTCAGAACTGTAATACTGAAATTGTTATAGCTTCTCAAAAGTGACATTACGCGTTGATACTTTTACAAAATGAAAGTTTTGTTCTGACTTTAAGGTGTTTAAAGCATCAAAGAGAGATTTAGCACAGCTTACTCGAAGGCCCCGCATCAGACATATTAATTAATATTTTATAAATTATTCGTGCCGGTTTCATGGATGAAAAAACATTTCTCCCGCGCTTAATCTTAATGAATTCGAACTGAATTCTTTCCAGATTTGGATGAACGGATGAACAAAGCTATAGTACATAATTCGCTTTGTAGCTCAAAAATAAATATTATGGCCGGAGGAACCCCGCCCATTACACTCGAAAACTCAAGTCCAATATAGTTTAGTACTGTATTGTGCGATGGAGTACACCTTTGCTTAAATTAATTTAAAATTTAATGCTTGCATGTAGACATCAGCCAGACAAAATTCGTTAAACGATAGATTTTTGATCTTTTGAAATTTAAGTCATGTATCAACGAAAATGTAGTGTAACATCACCGCGTTACGAAAAAACTTTCATTTGCGCTGTTACGACGGGATGCATCTGGTTTGTGGTGCGGGCATCCGTAAAGACTATGAAGGTCTGTATGACTAGCTACTAGTCTTGCTTCCGGGAAGAACTCCAAAATTTTTAAGTTCTGATAACCCATTCGTAGCGCAGAAGGGAGTTCTTTTGTGGTACCGGTCACTCAACCGGTGACGTCATTGACGGATGACGTCAATAGTCACGACGGGTAAAAATGGCGCGAGAGCTACCGACGATAAACCGACACGAGCCAAGGAAGTACCAAAGTTATTTTCAAAAATAACCAAAATACTGCTATTTCCACCAACCGTTTTCTGTGACAAGCATTTCAGCAAATACTTCGGACGCTTTCATCTGGTTAAGAATGGTTCTTCAACAGTGTGTTGCTTGTAATTCGAAGGTAAGTTGAATTGGGTTTCGAGGTCTGAAATCGACACGACATGTTAATTTCAAATGTCCATCAAGCAGTGAAATATTTCAAAAGGATTTTATGGCACCTGTACAAGAATAATTATGACACAGGAGCGATCATCTATTTGCTACAAAAAAGTTCACAGGTCTCTTTTTTTATGTGGATTGATAGGGCAGTCGTTTGTATTTCTGATCGAAAATTTTATTCAATACCGGCGCCAAATTAATCGACAGACTGATGACTTCTCCCCAAAGCCAAAGCGGTACATGTACGTATGTACATGAATGGAGCACAAAAGTTCTGTTTTGCTTTAGTGAACGATATTCAACTAATTGCTGAATAGTAAGTCGATAAAACTTAATTTCTCGTTGCCCTTCCTTTTCAGTGAAAAATTATCACATAAACAAATTTTAAAGCCAGACAAGAAGTTCAAGAGGTTCAAGAACGATTTAGCCATTACTGTCAACTGATTGAAGTGAAATAATAAGAGCTTTGTCGCTCAGTTGCGATTTTCAAACATCTTTTTAATTGTATTAATTGATAAAAGCAGCATGGCAAGTCGGCATAGAATTTCTGGTGTATCTCTTGATCAATTTAACATACACGCTATTTTTTATTTTAAAAGAACAACGAGGCTCAGATTTGCCAAATATTTAAGCAAATTAAGAACAATCCGAGGCTCAGTCAAATTTATTAGTTCTTATTTTAAAAAAGCGTGTATTGTATAAAGAACCTTACATATTCACTCAAACATACACGAACTATGCCACAAAACAAACAATACTCCAAAACTTGATAGCACAGAACTGAAATCGAAGAAAGACCATATCGGTCACTATCGGAGTGTGTAAAAGTCAAAACTCCCACAAGGCATACAGGTTAAGTAAAACATGTCTACAAATCATTTACATGCAGTCCTGGATCTATAATTTGTTTCGAGCTACATTCTACTGGAAGAAAAACAAAATGTTTTAAAACATATAGAAAAAGGAACGAAATCATAAATTCAGACTTCAGTGCCCTTTGCCTTTGGGTTTCTTCGGGTCTTGAGTTGAGGGTAAAAAAAGGTCTTCTGTAACGCTAGTTTTTTGCATCTCAATTTATCTCCACATTTTTTCCTTATTATTCCACCTTAAAATAATTTTTCACTGATCAAAGCACGCTTTGTTTTATTTGTATATAAAGAACAAACTTTGTAAGAGCGTCGAGAATCGTATTTGCCCAAATTTAAGAACAAGCTCAAGTTCTGTCGCAGAACCATCAAAACCGGCACAATTTTTAAAATGCAACAGTTTATTTGTGTATATAAATAAAAAAAATAGTTTTTAGAATAATTTGTCATCGAGTCAAAAATATCATAATAAGAGAAAGGGAGAAATAAATTGTATGTGATAAAAGTTATGTTTAAACTATGACTTATTTAATTGTGCCAAATTTCAAGGTCACTAGTGTGTGAACAAAATTTAAAATTGGGCATATCTAAGCCTCGGTGTTTTAACAAAGAGAAAAGCGCGTATGTGGCAAAAGATGATCGTATTCGCAACCAGTCGGACTTATTTTTAACTGTGTTTGTGGAAAGTATGTCGCATAATTACACCAGTATCTCCCCAATCGCCGCAAAGTATTTATCGCTTTTGAAGTACTCTCAGTTGAAGGAAATGATGCAGTTTCAAACATGTTAAAATTTCTAAAGGAAGGCTGTTCCCAATGTACCTAAAAACGTACTTCCGTTGATGGTTTGAAACAAATTTATTGGGGAGGGGCAGATGTCATCAGCTAAAAGCGACTGAGAGCACTGTGCAGCAATTGCAGTTGAGAACACTGTGTTATGACAGAGCACTATATATAGCCAGGATGGGCGTGCGCCGCCGACAGAAAATGAGTGGCATGTCCAGAGCATGCGGTATCAGCGCTGTGACAGAACTATGATATTAACAACAACGTCAACAGTACTATGTTAGCATTTCCAGTGACTGTAGGTCTTTAGGGACAGCGACATTGCGCGCAGTGAGAGTGTTATCAACTTCGCCCAAATGCCAATTCACCATCATATCTCTCTGTAGGTGTCGGTGGGTACTGAGGGAACGTCGTGTGTTTGTGGTCACGTGTTTGCAGCAAAGAAACTGATTGGTGGCAAAAGATTTTCGAGTGAGTATGTCTTCTGCTTTTGGCATACCGTATTACCTCGAATAAACGCCGCGGCGTTTATTAAAGTTTTCTGATTTGGGTGCGGCGTTTATTCGAAGCAATAAAGCAAATATCCAAAGCTGATTTTAGACGAACGAACTATGTTAATCTTGTCATTTTTTGTTTGTTTATATACCAGAAACATTGGATGCGCCGATAAAAGTTTATAAACTAATAAACAAGGCTGGTAATTATTGTATTGCACTATAACCATTTTCTTTTGTTCAATATTCGAATAAACGCCACACCCAGGGTGTGGCGTTTATTCGAGGGCGGCGTTTATTCGAGGAACACGGCAACTGGATTTACTTTCCTTCTGGGCTTTTAATTTGTGTATGTGTAGCTGGTTCTCTTTAAGATGTCTGTTTATCCCGGCTTCTAGTGATCTAAACACGGTAAGTCGAAGTGCTGTACAAATGCATCTCATCTTTTCTTCTGGGCCTGGTTGTTCAAAAGAGGGTTAAGTTTGACCCAGGGTTTGGTGAAACTTTAAATAAAATTCCTTCATCTTGAAACACGTCCCGTCTTTCCCAATTATTACTGAAGAACACTCCAAGGAAACCCAATTACGTAAACCCGAAATGACGGCCCAAGTCAATCTTTAAGGAGGTAAACCCAGTCGCGGGTTAAGGTTTTAACTCTGGGTTAGCGCTAACCCACTTTCGAACAGAACGATAGACCAAGAAAGGATATGGGCCCACACGGAGAAAGAGAAATACGTATTTTAACCCTGGTGGGATTTGAACTCGCGATCTCTGGAACAGATCACCGTTACTCTACTGACCAACTGAGTTACAAGGCCAGATGGGAGCTGGCCGTGGGTAATTGAGGTTATAATAAGCGACAAAACACGTAAACTAATGGGTTACCACGGTCAGGTTTGCCGCTCAGCACCAATAAACGGGTATTAGAATCCCACCGGGATCAAAACCCTTCTCCGTGTGGACCCATTTCCTCTCATTTTAAGAACTATCGCTCAGAAGGAATTACTCGGGACATTTGTACAGCAATTTAACTTACAACGTTTAAATCACAATTTTCCTTTCGTTGTTACTGGTTGCCCCTCACTTGCTCTATTTATCTGTCCAATTCTCCATTGGTTGCATGCCTACAGTATAAACACCCCCGATCGACATAGGTTCAACATGAGCAGTATTTCGCCTGCTGATACTGATCTATATGATACACCTGTTCTTCTTGTCAGGCTACCGAGCGCAGCTTTATTCAAGGATCGAGAGCAAGCGACAGAACACTTCCGTAAAGGAGAACAGACCAACAAAACCCAACTATTTGGCAGCCGAGGATTGCTCATTGACCGATAAAGAGGTAACTACAACATCCATCAGTGACGATCAGAATTAAAATTGTCAAGAACTGCTTGTGTTTTCCGCTTGTTTGCTTGTAAAGAAGATAAGCTTGGCCAACTGCTTTATTTCAAAATTCAGCAACCTTAAATGTCAAGATGTCCATAAAACAACCTGAATACTCTTTACATCGGGTCTTGACGTCAATTTGAGGGAAACAATAGGATGATCCCTTCGAAGAAAGAAAGAAAAAGTGTTAAATCTTCATTTCACATTCAATAGTCTAGAAGCTGAGTTAGTTGCTTAATCCAGTGTATTCTGTGTGTGTGTGTGTGTGTGTGTGTGTGTGTGTGTGCTTGTGTATGTGTGTGCGTGTCCAGTATATGTCTTTGAGACGAGTGTCGTGCTGTGTGTGTCCATTGTGTGTCCATGGGCGTGTGTTGTGTGTCGGTCCAGTACTAATGTTCCTGCCATTAGGCCCTGGCCTGTGGTTTTGTTAGAGTATGTGACTGTATCTTGTTTTACTTGCCTTGCAGCCAGGTAGATGCTTGCGTTTGTGCCGGACTCTAGTGCCTTGCCAATGACTATGTTTCTGTCTCTGTCTGAATCTGCCGGTGCCGTGTCTGTGCCTGTGCCTATGTTTGTACCTGTACCTGTGCCTGTGCCTGCATGCATGTGTTTGTGTATCTGTGCCTATATGACAAATGTCCGGGACTCTGTGCCTGCGCGCATTTCCGCGTGTCTGTGCCTGTATATGTGCTGTGTCTTGTTTCTGTCGGTTTTCCCTGAAGAACAACAAAAACTATACACTTGCTTGTTTATTTATTTATTTAATTATTTGATTATTTATTTATTTATTTGTTTGATTATTTATTTATTTATTTGATTATTTATTTATTTATTTATTTATTTATTTATTTTTATTTATTTATTTATTTATTTATTTATTTATCCGTTTCTTTGTAACGTAATTTGCACGGTGAGTTGTTACATTTTTTCATGTTTTTTTGTTACTATAGAAGTTGACAACAAATTATCCTCAAGTGTTGCATACGAGGAACAGCAAGACGCTACATGGCAGTGTGAACAGACCAATTGCTGTACGTGTTCAGGCAGGACTCCCCCACAGAACTGACGTAATCAAAACCTCTTTATCCTCCTTTAAACCATCCAGCACCTGTTTCAAACCAAGGAAAGTCAACAACGTGCGAACTGCAACAGTTCCTCCAGAAATAATCGCAAGGTTTCCCAAAGCACTGGCCGAGATAAACAAACGCCTCATCTCTCAGAGTTTCATTTGGACCAGCTTGTCAAACGAATGATCTCTCGGGCCTCACTTCGCCGTAGTCTATCTGTGGATTGGGAAGTGAACAAAAACGATATAACTGTTTTCGATAACAATATATACAGTTGTAAACTTATTGTATTTCCAGCTGAGATTTGTGGATGAAGAATATTTTGAAAATGGACCTTTAATTCTAGCTTTTTAAACTTTTTATCAAAAACTTGATACAATGGAACGTGAAATTATATTTTCGTTGCGAGTTTTAGAATTGAACAAAAATAACAACAATCTTTTAAGTACAGTAAACTGTGCATGATTTAGGGTTCGATTAAAGGATTTTGTCTGGCCGACAAACTTCTATATTTGCTTCGAGAGAAACGGCTTTGTTCACACGGTACCGGATGAATTGTCGACTGGATGACAAGTGTTCCGTTCACGTCAACGTACGGAATTTAGAGGCTTTAGAATCGCCTTCGATATTTGAGGACGAATGTCGAAAACTTGACCGGTCTACTTTAACATTCATTCGAATTTTATTAAAACCGCTCTAACCGTGTGCTTGTACTCGTCGAACTGTGCAAGTCTGATGAATTTTTGAAACATTTTGATATGTTCATTCGGGACGAAATAGATTTTACGAAATTTAGACTGGATTTGTAGTCAAATTGAATTTGGTTAAATCTTTTTATATCTTTATCGTATACGAGAGCCGGCGTCATTCGTATTAAGGTATCACTGCAGGCAGTCTTGTCAATCTTTTGGATATTAGTGTGGAGGAGATGAAAAGCATATTGCATGTAAATTTAGAAATGGTCCATGCTTAGCGTGCGTCTATCGAGTTATGGATGCACGCGGGAAGTTGGGAGAGCACGAGAGAAGCGTTAGATTGGCACGAGGTGAAGCCGAGTGCTTCTCTAACTTCTCGAGTGCTCTCCCAACTTCCCAAGTGCACCCATAACTCGATAGACGCATAGCTAAAGTATGGACCATTTGTTTAGAACATTGCCACTTAGTAACTTTTTTTTCATTTTTTTTTTCGGCGTTTTGGTTTTGTAATATTTCGTCCATTTCCGGGTCATTCAGGGTTACAAACCGCTGTTCACCGACTGGATTGTTTTCCAAAAAGAAATCCATATCTGAATTGAAGTCCGGTAGTTCTCCTTCCAATTCTTTTGCGTCGTCTTCATTTAATATTTCGTTTTCCATTTGAAAGCCTTGCGTTTTTGCAAAGCTTTTTTTTTGTTTACTTTCGTGTGTTGAGATTTAATAGCCGCACGCGGGCGTGCGTCTATCGAGTTATAGATGCATGGTCGCGCCATACAAAAAGCGCACGAAAAATTGCCAGCTATGTTCTAAATAATTAGCATCAAAATGCTCAATATTGAGGTGATCAGTGCTCATGATCGAAATGATAAAACAGATCTATGTTAACCAGTACAAAAAAAATCTTGGTGGAAGCGTAAAAGTTTCTGTAAAGTGCCCAAACTTTTGATCCGTACCCCTGGCCCTTCATCGGGGGGAAAACAAATTCAAAATCGTTTTTACTACTGCTTCTTGCTGCTCCCTGGAGGTCATACACTATGACAGCACTTTTAGTACCCCGTGAAAACCACGAACTGGTATTAAAATACTGGTATCAGAATATGGTTTATTCAAAGTTCTTGAAATTTCCTGAAATACTCATACACTTTTTTTGTATAAGAATCAGTAAGTTCTGAGGACGACTGTTCTTAAATGTTCGCCAGTTTTCAGGCTGAAATATTCTTTATCTGTTTTCAATCCAGAGGATCATTAAAACATAGAATAACGCCGGAATAAAGTTTGTAGAACATACACGTTTGTTCTTTAACTACAAACAAATGTTTTGAGTTTCCCAACAGCATTTATAACATTTTTCTGGGTGAAATTGTTAAAACATGAGTTAAATCATATATTATTTCAAAATGTGTGTTTTACACTGTATTTCAGTCTGAAAAAGCTGTAGGAAGGAATTTTCCTAGAAATGACTTTTAGACCTTGGAGAAGATTAGCTTCGGTTTGTTCTCAAATTTTGGCCAAAATCCAGGCTCGTGTTCTTATAAAATTGTAAAAAAGAGTGTATAACGATAAACATCAAATATTATATCACTATCTTAGTCAGATTGTGCATCATCCAATGAGGATGCTGTATAGATGCTGGTTTCCTTTAGGACTATTTAGATCAAGAATATCCGGAACAGCCTATTTTTGAAAGTGTTTGTTTGGGATCTTTTCCTATTCTGGAAAAATAGGAACTGAATATGGTCCGTTATGTTCTTTTCCAAGTGACCCTGTGACACAGAAAAGTAAGAATCATATCGCTTATTGCGGAACAAGTCAAGAATATCCGGATTGCCTTCAACAACACACACTCAGGAATAACACGAAACCAAATATGGCAGTATAACCTCCTCCGCGCGCAGGCAACTCAGCGAGGCAAAACTTTGGCTTTTTTGACAAATGTAGGCAAATATGGGGTTAATGCAGGTATATGATAGCTGATGATGAACAATAAGGATTTAGTGATGGCAATTGATAGCAGTGGCTGAGAGAGAAAAAGAAGCGTTCACGACTAGAGTATCATTTCGTATATCATTTGTCCGCGTTAGCCTTTTGTTTGCCAATATTGCCAAATATAGCCAAAATTTTGCCTCATTGAGTTGACTGCGGAGAAGGCTAATATGGAAACTCGATAGTTTAGAATTTTGTCCGCTTATTCACGACTGCAAACAAATGCTACGGCTATTACGGAACTTTCGTTCCGATCCACCGCTAATTCAGAGCTACCAACCAATACTTTGCAGCGTGTTGAGAACCAAAACAAAATTTAACGTTTTTTTTAAAATGTCAAAATATTGAAATTACTTCTAAAAGACGCTAGTCTCTGCTGGAATTTGTTTCAGTGCTTCATTTTTTTCGACAAAAAATGACAAGTGACAAAGCATTGCCATTTATCTTTAGCAATAGCTGAGCTTTCGTACTCTCGTCACGGAGAAAGCCCGAGAACATGCATGAAACGGAGAGAGTTAGATTTCCCAATAAATTAATACTGTATTAAGATTTCAAGAACGTAACCCAATTTGTCAAATCCATATCCGAGTTGAAACAACACACAAAACTTATCAGCTTAGAGGCAAAAACTAGAAGTAAATTCAAATTGCAAAGACTACGATTTCAGATGGCTAGCTCGATCAGTCCCCTACGGCAATTGTTCAATAACACAATCAAATTTAAACTTGGGCGATTCACCAATTGAACACAGGACTGCGTCAAATTTTACTATGCAGTGACTGCGGGAAAATACATGAAATCCCCAAAATGAAGCGCTACAATACAAAGTCGTTTTCCAAGTGAAAGACGGAAGGAGTATATCGAATTCTATTTTAAGAAAACCACGAAAGTATACTTGGTTGGTGACGTCAGCAACATCTTTAATCAAGTTAATTAATATTTCGTCATTGTGTTTATTTGTTGTATGCCGTAGTAATCAAAATTGCGTCTGCAAATCGTAGACCTGAGACGCTAACAGATGCAAGTTTCAAAAAATAGTAGTTTCCTTATCAAAACCGACAATGGCGAAAGCCGAAACAAGAACTGCCCCAGAATGCTCGAGTTCGACTGTCAAGCAATGTATTGCCTGTAATTCGATGGTAAGTCTTCAACAATAGTGAAAGCAATTTTTACTCAAAATTGTTAACGTATATTACATATTGCCACGTCAAATAGAATTGTTACACAACAAGTCAAGTCTGTTTTGTTGATCAAACGCAGGAGTCTGTGTATATTAAGCTTTAAAAATCTTAATGAAAATTCGCATGTTCAAGTGTACACATCGGATCAGTTGAACTTTGCATGCATGGGAAACAACCGCTCAAGCAATGAAATAAACAACGAATGTTTTTGGTGCACCCCCGGCACCAGTCTCGATGCCCTTACATGTTATAAAAGTTGTTTTTTAAAAAAAGCTTTTAACAACAGAATTCTTAATTACGATATAATTGTAAGTACTTCTAGAAAGGTTTTACTTGCATATAACAAAATAAAGAACACCAATAATTTTGGTCCGATTGCTGCACTTACGGCTTGTCTCACGTGTAGTAATCTCCTTGCGGAATTCCATCTATTTTCGAAATCAAAGTTCCAGAAATCTCGATAAATGCTGGAAAGAATGACCCGAGATTCCATAAAAACAAGTAAGTACACATGAGACAAGTATTAAGTAAGTGCAACTTCAACTTTACAAGTGCTTTAATAGAACACAAGCAATAATGATAATAGAAAAATACAAGCAAATAATAACTAAAGGGAACTACAAGCAAAACTAAAAAACAACAATAAAAGCCAATACTTTTTTGGTGTATTGGCGGACTACACGCAAATAATCTCACGCGGAAGCGCGTTCCAATTTAACAAGCAGAAATCGTTCTCTCCACTCTCAAAGTTCTCATATTGACCCCGAACACCGAGCTAAGAAGGCTATACACTGTAGTAACACACTCAAGATTGTTCAATATCATTTTTATAAGAACGATGCGTGAAGCTGAAAAGCAAACAAAGCCAGAACGCTTGTTTCTGTAAATAATGAAAGCGAGTTTGAAAGAGGAAACCGAGAGCTGCTCTCTCCGTCTCTCTCTGTCTCTGTCTCCTTTTCTCTCTTTTCCTTTTCTTTTTGATAAGAATGTTTTCTTTTGTGGTCGGACGCTCAAGTTTCTTCATAATTTTTTACGAAATATCAGCCTCAACTGCATTATGTTCATAAAAAGTGTTCTTTGCTCTTTTTTCGGGTATGTTAACAAATATGTATCTGGTGTATACGTCGTTCAAAAAATGTTCCGAAGTAGCATCTAGTTTTTATATGACAACATGACATGTATTCACGGCTGATGTACTGCTCTGTAATACTTAAACTGGTTATAACTACATGTACATTTTGAAAGACATATATATCTTATTAGACAGCTTAGTATGAGGTAAGGCTGGATATTGCTACGAGCTTGCAGTATTTTGACGAGCCCGACTTTTTCCTTTCTAACGTAAAATTTCATAAAAACTTGTTCAGCTGCTCACGACTGCACAAAATTAAAATAACCTCACCAGTACAAATATAATTTCGCAGGATACGGTATTTGTTCTCGTTCCAGGCCTAAATAAGGGTTTTTGTACTCCACGACGGAGGTTGGATGATAAATCCTTTAGCGGCTATGTGTAGCAGAAACACCCCCGGCTTTACCAAAATTGCACTGCTCTCTCGTCTGTGTGCAACACGACTATTTTCTTTATGTAGAGTAAAAAAGAGCTTTTGCAATTTTTCTGCTTTCTGATGTAAGGATTAGTTTGTCGTTTTTAAAAACTGAACTCTGTGGGCCACCCTTGGTGATTATCTAGTTTACTAGCTCGCCGACGCAAAACAAAGTAATATTTATACTTATGTCAAATAGCCAATTTCGGTGCGTAACTTAAATTGCCGGAATGGCGATGTCAAATCTATAATCAGATCAGATCAGATCTAAGAAAGTATTAAAACTTTTATGCATTATCAGATCTTTTTTTTATTCTAAACCAGATACTTTTTAATTTGTTTTTCTTTTAATGGCATTTACAGGCTTTTTTAACATAATGCCTGAAGTAATTATGCAAACTGAACACTGTCAGGTTCTCTATTTGATCACAAAATGCATCGCGGCCAAAGGTAATGAGCTTTTTGCTCGTGTTTTATAATGAGTTCCATTGACAATAAGAAATAAAGAGATGTAACACGTCTCCTATCTCGTCCGTGCCAATGAAAAATTGTAAACTTTGATTCGAGTATGCCTTCCGGGTCCAAGCCTGCTGGCGGTTGCTGGTTCAGTAGCAAATTCGGATTCGTCAATCGTACAGTGTTTTGGTCCAGGCAACAACCTTGAAGAGAAACACGTCAATTTGCGAACACTTTCACTTCAATTGTGTACATTTCAAACTGACCAAACAAATCACTGAGGATGCTTTTCTTAATTCATGGAAATTCGGAATACGGTTCGTGATAGGTCAATTCAACACGTGGCGTGGTGAATGGAACGGTGGACCTGCTAAGCAGATTATATGTACATGATAAATATTGTATCCATTCGAGCAAGACTTACAAAAAGGCTATGTCAGGAAGGAGATCCGTGACATGTGCATGAAGTTTGTTTGTACTAACTTTTACATTTATAAACATTTCATTTGAACCAACAAAAATATTAGCCTGCGATGCGGACTCCAGGTCTTAATCCCAGGTCGTTTTTGCCCGGCCGAAATATATTTTTAAGGCCGTCGGTTACATTTAAAACTTAATCGGGTATGCGCAGTCACAAAAATATCTACCATTTTTTTGTAAAATAACTACCATTGGCCATTAAAAGAATCCATTTACTTATTTAAGCCATTCAATATGATATAATTGAATATAATAAATAGTCCTTTGGTTGAAGCTGTCGCCTGGAGACAGTCCAGGTGTATTCATTATTGACTGTTACGTCACATCACCCACCGGTCTTGTTGTCATAGCATTTGCTAATACAATCAGATCACAGGCAGATATCGTCCGTTTCATTCCATATCAGCTTTATCGAGTCAAACTTTTTCGTGAAGGCAAGTTCTGAAACATCGCGTGCTCATCCTGTTCAAGATATGACTTTTACTAAAGTTGTTCCAGCAATTTCGAGCTGCTTAAAAATCAAGCTACAATGTGTTGCTTGTAACCGGACGGTAGGTTGTAGTCGTACTTTAAAAATCAGCTCGATTTGTTATAAATCAATATTATATTGTTTCGTGGTCTATAACTGCTTTCTTTGCATTCAGTATTTCGTTTCAAGTCATTTAAGCTGGCACTCGGACCAATGCTTGTGTTGCTGCATGATTGTGTTTGATGGGGATCTGAATTTGTTGTAAATTGGACACAGAGTGAAGCGCAAAAACACTGAATAACTCAGAATCCTGAATCAGAAAATGAAGACCAAAATGTGTTATATGTCGATTTTAAAAAGACAATTTATGTTGGTAGGCAAGCCTTTAAATTTGTCACTTTTCAGCAAGTCATTACAATCCGTACATACAAAACATGAAGAAACTGATAACAGCTGATTGACAATTCTATTTTAACGGATAAACACGGAGGTGCCTTTTAACTCGTCTTCCAGACTAAACAATTATTATTTACCAGTTACAAGTTAAAAGTCACGAGTGCTTTATGAATTTTTCAAGCAGTACAGAAAACAACTTTTTCTTGTAACATGCACCGTTTAAAATTAGCCGTGATAAAATAATACCAGCATGTAGATATTTATGAAATTTAAATGCAATATCATTGCACAAATTAACGGCGAGGGAAGAAGAAAAAACAACAACTACTTCTTTTAAAGTGAAGTACTAAATCATTACAGATAGATAAAACTGAACAGTACTCGTCCAAATATTGATTTCATATAGAATAAACTATCTTAAGCGGCCAGCCGCAGATAAGAATGTATAGATATTCATAATGTACATTAGGGGTTTATTTTAAAGATTTTCTGTTGAGAAAGCTCCAGAACATTACCGTGCTGTTTTCTCATCCCTATCCTAAATTTAAGGCATCTCGGTTCCACCAATAGGAATGATTGACGCTTGCATGGGTGTCTTTTACGAATTTATTTCGGCTTTCCGGACATACAAACGCCAGCTGTTTGTCATCGTAATACTTATGTCCAGGAAACTTTTCAAATTTCTCTGCTTCCCTTTACTGAGTAAAGGATTTTGAGTTTCAACTTCATTTGATATCAATAATTATATGCCAATCTAGCATTTGTTTTGCCTGAAGGAAGTTCAAATGCACAGGAACCGCTTAATAGCCATTTTGCGATAGTTACCGAACCCGCTAATCGACGGCACGCCGGTTTACATGCATGTTCAGTGAAGGTTCGATTGCCTCAACAAGGGTACGGCTTGCGTGGAACAGGTTCGGTATACGGTAGAAGGAAGGGAATTTGGCAGTTTCTGCATGAGAAGAACTGAAGGTCTGTTTCATATTGACGCTATCAGACTGAGTGTAAAGCTTGTTGGTTTTCGATCAACGCCTTCGTCATCGAAAAAAAAAATCTGTTGGGAACCAGTAAAATAAATTCCAATCTTACATAAATAGCAATAATAGCTTTCCGTGAAAGTAATCTCGTTCTCTTGATTGTGTTTGTAAAACTTCGATAACTCTTCGGAAATCCATTAAGTCTAAATCTGTCCCTAGTTCCAACAGGTCCACACTTTGGAGCCGATTCGTCTGGAACCCAGCCGTCTGACCTACATTTTTTTCCTTCTCCTCAGTATAATAAAAGGGCCTGAGCTGTTGAAGAACAATTAAAGAAAAAAACTGAGATAAGAGATTGAATCAAAATATGTTAGAGAATATTCTTTCTTCGCCGAGTAGTGAGAACAAACTAATCTTGAAACGAAATCAGTACCAGTGGCAAACTATACTGGTAAATTTATAAGAATCTGTGACGGCTTTGTTAGTGGATGAAAAATACAGGATTGCTAATATTTTTCTGTTTTCTCTTTGTATCTCGCAAGACACAATTCTTATAATTACAGTACCGTTCGAATCTTTGAATTCAAAGGTGGATCTAGAATTTGGAAAAATATATTTAGTCTAAGAAAATTCGAGTGCTAAAAATGCGGACTTTAAAGTGAACAGCGAGCAAAGGCGTGTGTGCGTTCTGTCATGAACTGATTTCATTTCTTTGATTGTCTCCTTCATTTCCTGCGCTCAAATTTGAAAAGAGGACTTTTGGCCGAA
>JAOBYE010723356.1:0-10396 GCA_025403585.1 Parazoanthus swiftii
CTGACCACTGTGTTGTGTCCTTGAGCAAGGCACTTTACTCGACTTGCTCCAGTCGACTCAGCTGTATAAATGAGTACACGCTTCTGCTGGGAGCTAACCTGCGATGAATTAGTGTCCTGTCCAGGGGGAGTCACAGACTCTCATCCGCTTAAAACTCCTTGACGTTGTAACCATGGAAAGGATTAAACTTCAGCTATAAACATTAGCTTCAAGTCGAGGCAAAGTAACTGAACTACAGCAAATGTACGAGAATTTGGAACTTGACTTGAAATTATTGTCTTTTAAGTTACTGTCTTTCATGAATCCCAAGAAGTATTGTGAATGGAAGTGGTTTCTGCTCGATAAGATTTCCGAGGGGTAAGCTTAGTCGTTACGTCACATCTTTTTGATTTTGGTCGGGTTCTCTGTTGTCTAGAAAGTCCCATGTTGCCCGATTTTGAGGTCATGTCGCATATTGCCCTGTAACGTAACTTCTTGGAACTTGAACCTGACAAAGGAGGTAGGTTCCCATTAGGGGGTGGGTAGAGGGGATGCCAACCGCTTAAGTTGTGTGTAGCTAGGGTAGTCTGGGGAAACTTTTCTCAACTGTTTTTATTGAAAAGCGTTTAATTGGTAGATTTTTGGTGGATTTTGACAAAGTTGTTTGTAACTATTTTGGTGTTGTACAAAAATGAATGTACTTGGCAAGGCTGAGAATTGCTGGTTTGTGACAGTTATAACTGGGATCGCATCCCCAGATCTTGTTTTTGCAGTTTGAGGAGGAAAAAGGGGGAAAGAGAAAAACTGCCGAAACGAGATCTGGGGACGAAATCAAAATCGGGAAAATGTACCGTGGTCCGACTTCTTTCTACATCCCTGGACACACAAAGCAGAACAGGTGAATTAAACTAGCTTTTTACAGACAACAAGTACAACTAGTTTCTGATTTTATTATTTATTCCCCCAAAAATTTGTAGACCAAAAACACCTGAAATATTAACCTTACGTGCATTAATTAACTAGTAATTACATGTGTTCTAGCTAGGACAAAATGAAAGGCGCTGTGTCCTCTCTCTTTTCTCAGTGCCCTATCGTTTCATGCAGCCTCCTGTTTTTTTCCTATCACAAAACTTTCTTTTAATGTAAAATTGTGATAAAGTACAGAGAAGTTATAGGTTTTCACTTGATATTTTTGATATTACTGTGCTCAACGGAACCATCGCTGTCAAAACAGCATAATTCTGGGCCAAACTAATCATTCTTGCCCACTTTAACATATAATACTCCTAATGCATATTAATATGCAAGTTAAAGCGCCATTTCGTTCTAACATGTAGCTACTGTAGCTAGAACACTGATTACAGATCCCACAAACAGAAAATTAGTACAAATACCCACGTATGGACTTCCCCAAACTACTACACTTATGCCAAGATACGCAGTTACAATAGAACACGAGTTCACTAACATCGTGATCTAATCAGATTAATAAAAAGAAAAGACAACCTTTCCGGAAGGCTCTAACTCATTCTTGTTTACAAATTGATTTTAACACCTATAATTGTGTAGGTCAGGAACTAGTTAGTCCTGTTGACTTCACAACGCAAGAACTGCACAGCAGTGTAAATAAATAAATCTCTAAACTAATTCAGAAGCAGCTGCAATAATAAAAGTTCTCCACTGACACAAAATTGAAGTGCCACAGTCTTGGAACTAAAACTTTGACTTTGTTGTTGGCATTTATACAAGTTTAAACTTGCTCATATTTTGTGTCGGGTTCTGGTTAAGGACCTGTAGCAAATGTGCTATACAATATGAGTTAAATAATCAAATTTTTAATTGCTCGAAACCGTTGTATTTCACACAGAGTATAATAACTTATTCAGTCTTTCTTAATGAAGTGTGATGCAAGTTTATTTGTTAACTATTCAAGGTTGTTTATCATTCACAAGAATATTCCAGAAATTTCAGATGGAAAGTAAATGGAAACTGCTGTTTTAGTTCATTCAAATTAAGTAATTTGCAAAGAGAAAGGAACTTGTGAAAAGTTCCACCTATTTCTAATTTTTCTTAACAATCCAAAGACATGGAGAGTTTTGTTCCACTCAATGTTTTCACTTTTCACTGTTTTCACTTCTCAATGTTTTCACTTTCCAGGCCACCAACTGAGACATTATTCAACAAAATGCTCATCTATTGCTTAAAATCACAAAAAACCTTGTTTTTCTTCCAACTGAAATTTCAATAAGTTTAAGTAATAATTATTCATTACTCAAGCTTGTACCAAATGATGTAATATAGCACAGTAGTGAATTAAACTCATATCTATAAAAAAAACTTTGAGCAGCTTGTCTTTAATCTGTTGCAGAGTTTATGTCTAAGCTGTTGATCAAAGTCAATATTGATTTCTTAGATGAGCTAAACAAATCACGTTCTAAATACTGCATGCAGCTTTTTCATACCTTTCATACCAATGTATGTTTCTGGGCAACCACCCACCCACCCCTCCCTCAGGTTAAGATTAGTTGGGTTTAGGGGAGGGATAGGTAGGGCCAGTGCCAAGAAACCCCCATTGGTCTGTATTTTCCATACAAAGCAAATATGGTCAAGTCTTGCCAGCAGCATGCTTTTTTGGCAGTTTGAAACTGTAATTGAATAATTCTTTACCTTCTTCTAGCCTAAAATGAAACACATCTATTTAAGTTCCTACTTGTTGAATACAGGAAACTTATCCCTGCACTGTTACAATCAATTAGAAGGCATTAGTTCCAGAACACTCAGCTTTGTCTCTCGGTGAGCGGAATCCCATCAGAAGTGCTGTAACTTCTGCCAAAAGAACATTAGAATGTTTTTAGTTGAGATAAGTTATTAATTTAACTGAGTCATCTGAAAAGCCTGCTCAAAGTTCATTCTAGATACAAGTTTCAAAATGTTACTTTTTTTTTAACTTATCAATTCTTTTATTTAGGATAAGAAGAGAAGACAACAGTGCATTAGTTAGCAGAAGTTACACCAACCTCATCTGGTATGTTTATCTATTTAAGAATTAACTGAAAACCCTTCGGTAATTTTTTTAGTCTGCTAAAGAAAGCTTACCCTGATAATAGAGTATTTTCTGTGACTCATTTATTCATGTTGGTAAAGACTCTCATGAAATTATACAAGTATGACCTCAGCTAATATAAATTATTGCCTTATGAAGACTTGTAGCAGTGCAGACAAAGTTTCCGTGGATTCATAAGATATTATTAGCTGCAACTTCTTCAGTCTTTTCTCATGAGGAAATGAGGCACTACAGTCTAAACCAACAATGGGTTTAGAAAAAGTAATTATCTTTAAATATTTACTAGCAATTGCAACAAGAGTATAACATCAGATGTACAGCTTTTGCAGTTCTAACACTTGAGTATTGTACTGTAATCAGCAGGCAGAACGAGGCCAGCCAAACAAACAGAACTTACACAAGCCTAGCAAACCAGTGGCATCAATACAAATTCTAACTGTACAAATGATACAAATTTTAATGATAATCTAGAATCTGTTTCAAACAACTGCTGGAGGTACATGTACTGAGTAATGTTTCTGTCATACTTTTCATGACCTACAGTCTTTGCATCTCCAGTCTGTAATAAATTACTTCAATATTAAGTTTTGTTCCACTCTAAAAGACATAACTTGACATGCTTTTTGAACTGCAAATCCCATACTTCAAATAGTTCAAACTCTCTCCAAACTTTCGTTATAGGGAATCTACATACACTTATTTAAAGAACCAAAGAGTACAATTTTAAAATTGCCTCAAATATCAGATCTGTAAGGCAGCTTAATTTCCAGCCAGAAAGACCAGAAATGTTGAAGCAAAGCTCGGCAGTAATAACTAGTGTATTAGTTACAGCTATAGCTACCACCAACAAATAGACTCCCTCAGTCTGTATTTAAATCTAAAATATTTGCTTATCTGTATGCACTTAACTAAACCTTTGGGAGCAAAAGCATGCAAACAAGAGGGCTCATTGGTAGTCTCAGTTTGTGAACCACAAAAAAACCCCAACAACAACTAACAAAGACAAATTTTATCCAAAGTTCTTGTACTCCTAAACACCATAGCTGAAAAAAATGATCAAATAAAAGACTATGGAAACACCTATGGTTTTGATTGGTTCTAAACTTTTGACTAGAGAGAGAGAAGGAGCTGGAAACAGGGGGATAATTACCATATGGGGACTTCTGGCAAAATAAAAAGGGCGGAGAAAAGGGAGGGAAAGGGAGCAATGGGATGTACACACAGGGTGACGTGAAAGAGGGAGGAAGGGATGTGCAAGGAGAATTTAAGAGACCAGGGTAGGAAGGAAAAAGAGGGTAGGCATAGCACGAGAAAAGAGGAGGCGAGATGAAAAAAATGGGAGAGAAAGAAAGGGTAGGACCAGGGTAAAAAGGGTTAAGAAAAGAAAAGAGGCAGCAGGAAAAAGGGGTGAAATGGCAAAAAAAGGGGACAGGGAAAGGGAAAAGTGAGAGAATGGAAGAAAAGGGGGCATGAACAAGAAAGAGGGGGCAAGATCAACAATAAGAGAGCAGAAAGGAGGGGCATGGTGGGGAATTTCTGCCTTTCCATTTGTAAACTTTACTGTGTTTAGAATATTGTCTTACCTCTTCCCAAACTTGATGTGAATGACAAGAAAGGCCAGTCCAAGAACAAGACACAAAACACCCACAGTAATGTATGCAATACCAAGAAATGGGTTCTTTCCACCAATCCATGATGTAGTCGTCAAGATCACTCTCTTTGTACCACCAAAAACAGTGACAGGAAAATCTATAAACACAGTCAAGAAAACTACAAACTGTAGAACTTGTGAATGAACAGCTCAAGATATACAAAAAACATTCCAACTAGAGGTTTAAAAAACATGACACGCGCAAAATCTTGCTATAAATTAAAATTGACAATACAACTGAATGATGGTATACAGTAAAAAAAATCTTGACATGTTAGAAATGCAATACTCGATTCCTAAAGCAGGGCATGAAATAATGGTTGCCATCTAGCCTAAATGAATAATAATTATGTATACTTAATACCAGTTATTAATTTAACCTAATAAGTCAGGGCTCAATTTTAAGGAAAATTTCTTGTTGTACATGGGGCAACCAAGATTTATTTTTAGTTGTCCCTCAAAAGTTGAGGTCATCCTAAACAAAAATGACTCAAACATTTATAGTAGATGTTTCAGCATGTTTTATACCTTGTTCCATTTAAATTTTTAACTAGAAGTAAGGCCAAACCAAATCAGTTTGTAACACATATCTAACGGTTGGTTCTAGTAAAGGACAACTAAGCTACTATTCTTGGTAGTCCCATGTAGATTTCAGTCATCTCTGACGACCGGATGACTGTAAAAATCGAGCCCGGTAAGTTCTCATTTGCAAAGGATACTGTAGTTGATTTTCAGTCGGTAAGTGCCTTTTGGCAAACCATCCTTCAACTCTTTCCTTGCTGAATGATCAATGATGCGATAAAGCTTTCGGAAGGTGGAGAAGGCTGACGTTCTCATCCACACAATAAAGTCCTGGTTCAGGAAACCATTGTTATCTGGGTGAGCTGGGTCTAGTTCATAGACAGGTTTTGGCCAATTTTGTGGCTTGGCATAATTTTTAAAAGCCACTGTGAGATTACCAGGAGGATTTCTAAACTTTGTTTCTCTGTCAGACTTCCAAGCAATATTCTTGTATGTCATATTGACAATAATCCACCCAGAGGAACTTGTCTTCATTTCTAGAATGAAAGTATCTGAAAAACAACATACACAAATTAAAATAAAATACTGCACTATTATCAATAACGAACAATAAATAACACACAGACAATGGTTTTAAAAACCAACTGAGCCATTCCTACAAAGTGCCAAGGTTTCACTTACCATTAAAAAGACTGTTGGCAATTGCCCCACAAGGGGCGACAGGGAGAGTTTTGTTATTTTTCTCTGCTTGTCGATATGGCTTACAGTCTTGTTGGACATTCTCTAGAGGCTTCAACTGACCATTCAACTGTAGGTCATCCCTAGATCGTACATATCGGCGATGATTCTAGTTATTGAAATGAAAAAGGGCAAAGTAAGTCATAAGAAATTTCATTGAAAACTACACAATGACCAAGATTTTAATATCAATTAAAACTAGATTTAAATTAATATTATTTCACAACCACTCTAGTAGTTGAAATCAGAGTTATCAGAGTTGACAATGTGAATAGAAATGTTACAAATTTAAACCAATTCTGATCAATGAATTGGCAAAAATTATTTCTCATTTACATATTTCACAAAAAGAATTCTTGAAACACCATTAATTACCTACCACAAAAACATTTTAAAACTATTACAACAAGCAAATGTAATAATATTAAAAAACACTTACTGCAGTGTAATTAATTGAAATTGAATGATATTGGAATGAAGCTTTTCTTGTATTAAACTGTCAGTTCTGCATTTTCATTCATTCAAAGAGTGTGGGTTATTGGTTGGAGTGTCTTATTTGAGGAAAGAAAACTGAAAGGAAAGGCATGGAACAAGCAGTTTTATAAGGAGCATTTTAGAGAAAAAACATTTTGCTTCAGTACCATACTGGCTCTTAACTTATTGCTCTGTTCACCTCGTTTTTTGGCTTGATTTTTGTTAGAGCCCTCAATACATCAATAAGTAAAACATTTCACAAACTTGAAACCTTACCTGATAAAATGATGATAAGCCATAATACATGTAAACCTGTCCTTTGAAATCTTTATCCAATGTAAATTCTTTAGTGCATAGACAGGTTTTTCCAGTTGTAGTCTTGTTATTAAGGAATATGTCACAGTTTTGACATGTTGTGTAATCCACAGAATGCTCTTGAATCTGCAGAATTATAAACAGAGGTAAATCTGTCACAGGAAGAATAATAAATATTGACTTTCATTTTAGGTGATAGCATTTCAACAGCTACTGTATGAGTAGCAAAGAATAGTTGTTTATTTGAAGCAATATACATGTAACAGCTTGCACACTGAACTGCAGGGGGGGGGATATTTCAAGTCAACACCATTATTAATTTTCACCCTCAAAATTCTGTGAAAAAGCTAAATCCTTTTCTGACCCAAGTGACTCATAAGCTAATGCTGGTGTATAATTATGTTGTAGTTTTAAGCACCAAAGAGCAGTTAGTGTATATGGCACTATACAAATGCCACGTTATTATTATTACATTATTATAATAATTATTAGATAATAAGTTTAATTTGTCCTTGGGTACAATTTGGATTGGTACCAGTTCCAGTTTTTTTAACTACCATAGCACAGGTCCTTTTGAATTGGTACAAGTTTCAAACATTAACATCAAGTCTGGTAATAGGTATTTAAAATTTACTTACATTGAAGTGGTTAGGGTAATGTTTTTTTTCCAGGTTAGAGTAATGAACCAGTACAACAACAAATTGCACAAAAGGACAAACTGAACTACAAAATATACAATTCCTTGGATGATACACATAGTCACTGTAGCTTAACCCCTAAATTCTTTGACAAACTGAATTATTTCTTGTTTTATTAACTGTGTCATGAAAATAGTTATATCCATAGTTGTGCATTACCTAAATTCTCATTACCTATCTCCTTACACTTTCTGTGAACAGTTTCAGAGAATTTCACATTTAATCTTAACAAATTTAGAGTGAATGATCAATTTATCTACCCTCACAATCAATCATTTTTTTGAAAAAAAAATTGACAAATAAAAGATGTAGAGAAATTTGCATGAGAGTGATAAAGATTGGACTAAAATCAAAATAGGCACAGTCAAAGTATCCTTTCAGTCTTATAATTTGTACCACTGACTTCTCCAACTAGGAACACAGAGGTTTTGAAAATTATGTTTAATGTCTATGGTTCCCAAAAATTTTTATTTTTTGTGATCTGGGTAAATTATATTTTCCTCAGTTAAAGAATAATGAAAACCCAGTGTCTGTCACTGATTCATTTTGTAAACTCTCTAAAATATTAAATAATGTACATGCTATTGAAATGCTTGGACCAAATTCTTAAAGTTTCCTGACACTAATCAAGATCCTTGGAGCAATTTTATGCCGATTCTGATTCTTTTCTCTGTTGGAAATGATTTTTTCTGGTAATTTTGTTGCCTGGTTATAGTGAAACCAACCCAGCAGGAATGCTAAATGTTTTTGGCAATCCTAACTAAATGTTTTCAATGGCAATCTGACAAAGACGAAGACACTACACCTAGAGTAGAAAATGAATTAAATGTATTTGACGATAGATTTGTGCTTCTGATAAGATGTTTTGCTGCATGGCATAATTCCATCACAAGTGGCTACCAAAGCTAAAAATCTGTATCAAGACCTTTGTGCCACAAGTTTAATAACAAATAAGTCTTACTGATCAAAGCACTTACCTAAAATACACTCAGGTCCCAAATAATGCATGGTAAAACAAATTCCTCTTTAGTATTAGAAATATGGTAAAGGCGAGGAGATTATGGTTTGTTTGCGTGTTTTTTAATATGTCCATGACAGCAAACCATATTTAATTTTAATGTTTCCAAAACAACTTACCTTCAAATATAGAATTATATCATTTGAATCTGGTCTGTCAAAACTTTCACGATTTTAGAACTTAGAAAAATAATCTCAGGTATCTAAAGTTATTGTTGAATTAGTGCATATGTAAGAACAATAAAAAGTATAAAGTATTGTTAGTCATAAAATATAAAACTAAATACAATTTCATCCAGCTATATATGCCGGTCGGTATTCAACACTTTTTAAAATTTGTAATGTTATTATCATATGGTACAACCGTTAAGTTCCACAAGACAACGATTCAGTCTTAAAAGTTCCTACAAACATTTATTAATCTGGGGAACATTTGCATCTGGATGATACAAAGCTACAAAGGTCTTGAGAGTGAATATATCTACTGTTTTCAACATTTATGATAATAATGCAATTGAGGAAGAGAAACCTGCATATTTTCTTGACCGCATGGAACAACTAACCGTAAACGGTTTTGTCTGCACGGATCGATTAATGAACACAAAGAGGGAACATTTATTTGAAATACTCACATTATCTGAAGCTACAAGTAAAACTGCTCCTATGGGTACGAAAATAATGCCGACGATAAAGAAAACGGGAAGTGCAGTGGAAGCTGTCAGGATCGGTTGCCACGCCTTCAATCGCTGCTGTTTAAACGGAGTATCTGGAAAGAAATTGAGGTAAAATTGGAATATGTGTATTCGTTAACATATAAGCTACATTCTGTACTTGTATGAAGATGGAAATCGGTTTACTTTTGGGTTTTCTAGACTTCTTTTCTTGTCCGTTGCTCTCCGCCATCTTTGCATTTTCGCTTTGCAACACAAAAACATCACCTGTCTTCCAAAATAGTGCCCAGTCTCACACCAATTATCAGACACTGAGTGAGCCTGGAACAGAGGGAAAGATAAAGTTGTAAACATATTTGCATATTTAAAATAATAATAATAATTTAAATATATTGGGTTCTTGAGGTATCGTAAAAATTTCTTTTTTTAATAAATGGGTTTAGAAACTAATATTTTCTTCGCTTGCATCGCGGAAGAATGACGTCCATAAAAGGCCACAATATATCAACTAAGGTCAGCCTATTTTTAGGACAATTTTGGGTAAAAATTTGATGTACCTCATTTTTCGTTCTGATTGGCCTGGGGGGGGGGGACGCAGACGGAAGTAAATATATGAAGCTGGAGACGTTTCGCCGTTACTTCTAGAGAAATCAAGCGTCGAGTTTTACTCAGATTTTGTGATCATGAGTCTGGAATCAGCTGCAAAGATCTTACAACGAGCAACAGAGCTTGACTCAAAACAAAATTTCTCCGAAGCGTTGGTTTGTTACCAAGAAGGTCTGAGTCTTCTAATGGAGAGTTTACGAGGCCCTGCAGCTGCAGTAGATCGACAAAAAATCCGTGAAAAGATTGAGTCATATATGGCCCGAGCTGAGAATCTGAAAAAGTTGGTGGAAGAGCAAAAAGGCGAGGCAAAATATCACAAAAGGATTGAGATAAAGAATGGTGATAAAGGGTACAGTTATAGAAATCTCCTTGGACCCTATTTGGTCGATCAAGTCACGCTTGTGGAGGTCCTGGACCCATATGTACGGAGCTTCCATCAAGTCTATAATTTCTTGCGACTGTGCGAACTTCTGGTTAATAAGGAAACAGTGAGAAAAATCAAACTCATAACTGGTAGGTTGTAAATGATAAAATATATGTGGTAAGTATAACTAGTGTGTTGAAGTGGGGGACTGAAAAGACTCTGTATGAAGTGAATATATGAAACTCATATATTTGTACTGCGGATATACATTTTAAGCAAATGAAAGGATCCTCGCAG
>JAOBYE010723367.1:0-10395 GCA_025403585.1 Parazoanthus swiftii
GCGCAGGCGCATATCATTTTAGTCTGCGCGGGCGCAAATCATTTTTGTCTGCGCAGGCGCATACCATTTTGAGGTAGGCACACGCATCTCCTTTTCCCCATTGCCGCGGAGAACCAGAAAATGTTCGCATATTTTGATTTCAGTTGGTGCAAATAAAAATTTATATCGTGAAATCATTCTTGAAAAGTTCCTCCCTTCCTTATGCCCTTGGAAGTTTTTCAGCAAGCAGTGTTTTGCTTTTAGATACATCTTTCCGTTTATTTAAAGAACGCTCGGAACATAAACCAGTGAATAACGGTAAAATGTATAAAGAGTTCTCTCAGATATTGCAGCAAGGGTTCGAAGTCATGTCAACGAAATTCGTGGGCTTAGCGTTTGTTGCCAGAATGATAGTTTTCCTCCGACACGTCTTTACTTTCCTTGGCTTTTACGGCTTCTGCGGCTAAAGGACAAACAATTAAGGTTAATTTCAGAGAACGACTGAAGATTCATCCGTTATTGGAAACTATACAACTGTTCAAATTTGCAAATGTTTTCGCAATGATAATTCACAAACTAAGCAAGCACATATTCTAGCTGCAACTACAAAAATGTGTTCGTAAAGACTGAGCTGCTATCGCACGCTTTGTCGGTCTTTCTGTAAGCCAACAAACTCTTAAAATTTGAAACTAACCTTTCTTATGTGCAGATAAATCTTGGCGACCACTTTGGATCTTTGTCGTTGGAATCCAGTATATACGAAACTGTGGCTTTGGACCTTCTCGGTATACTTGAAACTGTGGTTTTGAGAACGCAACGTTTTCTTTCTCAGTCCTATCCGTAACGGTTTCAGCCTCGCAAGTAGTGCGCAAACTGATTATAATATTGTTTTCTTTTGTTTTCATACATGCGCAGTCGTTTCTCAGATTTGCTTTCCACCAATCACATTTCACTAATCACGCAGGATTACTCTAAAGGCACGGTTCAATCAAGCCGCAGTCGTACAATGCTGACTACAACAACGGAAAACTATAATCACTTATTATCTTTGTTTTTGCGTAAGAATAGAGCAAGAGTTTGAATACAAATTACATTTCATAATTTTTTCTACTTTTGTTATCTGATATGTTCACCGTTGCAAAACAGTTTGTAACTTTTAAATTTGTTTGTCAGTCTTGTCACAGTCAACTATCTAATTAGTACAATTAACTGTTGCAACGTGTTAAAATCTTCTTGTTTCTTGCTTTTTGAATGCGCAACGACGAACTTTAAGCAAAGATATTTTTTTTTTGGGGGGGGGGGGGGCTGAGCAATCTGGAGTAAAGATCACGAGCGCCAAGACCAAAGGCGCGAGTTTCCCGGAAATTTCTTAAATAATGGGTCTGTAAAATACCATTTCTTGCATTCCAAACTACCCACAGAGAACCGATCTTGTGCCGGAACCGTAGCCCACTTATCAGGGGCAGCAGACATGTTTTTCTCACAAGATTGTAAAAAAAAAATCACCAAGGTTTACTAAACTTGTTTAAGAATGGCCCATGCTTACTATTAACGTGCGTCAATTGAGTTACTTATCAAGTTCAGCAGATTAAAGAACACGAACTGAAGAAACGTTTGAGTGGCACGAGGCAAAGTGCTCTCCCGACTTTGTAATTCATCCATAACTTGATAGACGCACAGCTAAAGCTACAGTAATTAAATGTTTGGGACCACTCAGGGAGGGTTGCAACTGCTTAAAAGAAGTGGTCGCTTAATAGACGGTCAATTTACAATTAATAACTGACAAAAATTTCGGGACTTAGTGGCAGCTTATTATAGGGCCGCTTTATGGAGGTTTGCCTGTAACCAAACGCATTGTCAAATGTGAAATTGCATTGCTCTCTCAACAGTTAGTAGTCGTTCTCCATAAACGTTCCTTTCTTAGAAGAAGTCCGAGCCTCGATGTTTATCATTGAAAAAGGTTTTTACAAAATGGTGTGTGTATTCGAGTTAAGTCATACTTTCCAGCACACAGTCTGGGCGTTCACCAGTACACAAGGACAACTGGATTTTGCTTAAATACTCGGTTTAACCATGCCACTGATGCAAAGAAAAGGATCTTAATTTTTATTTGATAATTTAATTTGGATAGTAATACAAATGCGCTCTTCAATTAGTGACCGTGCATATATTCCTATATTAATCATATATAAAGTACTTTTTATGTTTTGTTAAATCAGTTGGTTTCCATACGTGCAATAACAAGAATGCCAAAAATGTCTCCCTTTCGAAAGTTCCCCATAACAAAATGTTCATTCTCCCAACTTGAAGTTCGTAAGATAATTTGTCACATGGAAACACTTGTTACAGTGCTGTTTTACGCGAGCACGTGTTTGCCAGTGTTATACTCGTGCGCTTTTAATACAGCAAGATCCAGTCGTGGCTGACATGTCGGAATAACGACTGCGCAAGCGCGCGAGCGGGTTAGAGAAAAACGCTTGCCAAATTTCCAAGATGGCGTCTTGAAATTCAAGTTTTAGAGCAAAAGTATGAAGTGTGTAACTTTTTTCGACCACAAAGTTATTCGACTGACCTTTCACAGTGGACGAAGAAAAGCAGGATAAGCAAACCTAGCGTCATAAAACCCTTAACTATTGTAAATTTTTCTTGTTTTTAGCCAATTTATGAGCTTGGTTGGCGTTTTTCCGACATGTCGCCGTGGCTATTTTATTTAACCGTCCGACCTGACAAATGCCTCCATCAGTTTCGATACCTCTGTTATTTTCTTGAAAAACAAACTCGAAACTATTATAGTTTTTGAGCCAGGTTTGGAATCGTGCCTGTGCGAGCGGTCTAAAATAGTCAGAGGGGAGAAGAAAGGGGTAATTTGCCCCTGTCCCCGATGATAATCTGGGTCTGCAATGATGAGAAACAATAGTAAATGAAGCTTTTCTGTTAGCATTCGTTCACAAACTGACAATCACCCTTTAAACAAATTACAAGTTTCTCTTAAAACTAACCCTGACTCTTACTAAATAATACCAAAAGAAAAATTAGAAAATTCTTGTGATTGTCAGATCGAGTATTGTTAATTAGACCACACCCTAGCAAAGCGCATTTCTCACTGAATTATCTCTGTAGATAGTTGGGAACGGAAAATGTACGTTGATGAAACTGGGGCTCTTACATATAGAATTCGCGTCTTCACGCGATTATTATTCATAAAACTAAGGCTCTGATTTTCTTGTAATGCATGTAAACATGCAGTGTTTGTCTTGTCCATGTTGCACGACTGTTTAGTTCATGTTCAACACGGCAACACTTCAAACGAGTTGGAAGACTTACACCGAAGTGCAGTATTCACTTACAAAATGTGTAAATCTTACACTGGTTTCATCTCCTGCATGGCATGGTGACACTGGATAAAAACAACTGTCTCTTACACATAAGTAAGCATCTTACTCCATCTTTTTGAAAACCTGTTATACAAAAACAAATTTTAAAGTTGGTTAAGTGTTGCAAGGTGGATTAAACGCATAATAAAATAACCCAATATTTGCCCTTTTACATGAAACGAGGCCAAATAAGCTATATTCGTTGTATCTTAATTGATTATTGAAAAGTCTATCGTAAGACTTGGAAGTGTTATGAAAAAGATTTATGAAACACTCAGATTGCGATAGTCAAAAATAACTTTGAAAACTGCCAACGACCGTAAAAAACCTAAGAATTACAAGAACTTCGAGAAAAAACATTGTTCATACCAAACTACGCAACATACCGTCTGGAATGCAATCCGCTCAGTATAAAAGTATTAAATACCATTTGAATTAAGACTTTTACTAACTTGGTATGACAAAGAAATCTATATATATATGAGAGTTCAGTTTCTTGGTCTCTATGTACATCTTTAAACTAAACTAAAATAAAAACAGTATTTGTGAACTGAAGAGCAAGGATAAACTATAAATAGCAGAAGAACTCGAAGCAGGCTTTCAAAAAGATATTTGAATTTCTGTTCTTTTCAGCAACTTCCCAACGCCAGATAATTCGCTTTGCGGTGACACTTGTGTTTGACACGTCTTCGTGTGATGTGTGCGAATCGCTAGCAGCAACCAAACCTCTTAGTCGTCTGTTCTAGTTTTAAGCCACTTTGGTTGCCTGCAAGGACAATGGAGATGATTTAGATTCAGCTACAACATCTTTTCCAAACTGTGGGAAAAGTGACGACTTTACATACTTTTAAAGCCACTGTACCATTTTAAGTTAGATAGTCAGAGAAGCAGAAACTTCTTTATTCATGTAGTCAGACATGTACGTAGGTAGTTATAGTTAGACATAATTAAGTTAGATAGACAGAGAAGCAGAAAGTTCGTAATTCATATAGTGATACATGTACGTAGGTAGACATAGTTAGACATAACAGCTAGACATACTGTAATAGTCACACAAGATAGCAGTTAGATAGATATACATATACATTTAGTTAGTCAAAAGGTTGCTTATTAAAATCGTAAACTCTTAAATTTTTATTTCAATTTGTAACACACGACCACATCAGCTGCACAGTATATGCATAAATAAAGGCTAATAATATTGTTATTATTTTTATTATAGCAGTGTAAAAAGTGAACGTACATAAGGCGCGAACATAGCCTGTGACGCCTATCATCAAAGTGACTAATCATGAAAATTGTAGATGATCAAACTACGCAAAATGACACAACAAACATTTATTTTCTATTTAATGTTAAAACACAAAGGTTTAATACTATTAATTTTGTAAAACTGAAAGTGAAACGATACGTTTTAAACTGTTTCTTAAAAGCTACTAAAGACGACGACTCTGGCAGGCTGAAGGGCAGCAAAAGTACCACTGTACCTGACGCTAGCATCTTGTTGCTCTTCATAAAGTCCTCTGCAACTTTTTCAAATACTTGGTCTGGAAAACAAATAACAAAATAAAGATAACCGGTATATCAAAAACAAAACAGTTATACATGTTTTAGGAAACCAACTACTGTACGGTAGGATGACACTGGACAGAAACTTTTCAAAAGCAAGTCATCCAACACGAAACTTGAACCAGCAGAAAACATTCTGCATGTTCTGTCCACAAGTAGTAAGTCTTATACAAAGAAAAAATAATTATCAGTCCTCCCTGATTTCCTAGAATGCCAACTCCAATTTCTTCTTAGCCTCGGCGCATGCATGCACACTGTACTTGAGTGTATCAAGTGCAACAATATTTAAAAGTCTCCCAGCTTTCCTGAAGTTTGATTTTTTATCCAACACAGCTACATTTTTTCGTTTTATCAGTAAGAATGAAAGAACAGTTACTCCAGTGTCCACTACCACCAACTCCCCCCTCCTCCTCCCCTCAAGGGAATTTTAATTGTCTGCACAGAAGTTTAATACACATCACTGACTGGTTATTGCTAAAGCAGTTTTCAAAAAATGATAAAAATAAAAATATACTTAATCAGTCTTTGATTTTATTCTTATCAGTAACTTTTCTTGAACTGAAGACAGCCGCAACTGTCTCTAAATACTGCATACATCTCTTTTTACTAATATTTACAAAAGTTATTGAGACTATTGTAAGTATTTCAAAGATCCTTACCTATATTTGTCCCTCTTTTGCTTGAAGTTTCAAATACATCACTGTCTATTTCTGGAATGTTTAAATTTAAGGAAGACTTGGTATTAGGTGTGTACAGTATACATGTTAATTGGCTAATGTAGATGTACATCCAGGTAAAGAAACCAGAATAATTTCATCAATAAACTTCTTGTTCTAATTTAATAACTAAATAATGAGCCAAGATTTAATTTGTTTATTAAAGCAAACAAAACAATAAAACACACATTTTAACACTAGACAAACTGGGCTCACACATCTTAAATGCAGCTCAAATGGGTTTGGTTACATGTACTTCATATTAAAGCTATTTATTATATGGCAAAGATACTTTGCACATTCTGATTGGTTATTGAGCGGTCTGGATCCACTGTAATGCCAACAGGCATTACGGGTTATTGCATAGTAAAGAACTTCCACTTGCACAGTGAACATTAGTGTGACTTTTAGAAAAAAATGCCATATAATGAAATACTAATTAATCTTGAACAATTGGTCTTTCTGGGAAATATAAAACTGCAGCCCTGACACAGCTACTGCTCAGTCAATAAGGCAACTTATTATATGGCTGACTGATTTTGTGCACTGTGATTGGTCAATTTCAGGTCCATAAGCTGTACAGACCTCTAGTTCTGGAGCGGCCTCAGTTGCTTCAAATAATCAAGAAAGCCATATAACAAAACCTTGTTTGCTCAGTCCGAATGGCATGTTATGGATCCTCATTTTTTTCTTCCTTGTTTTCATGGCCTGTGCACTTCGCACTTGGGCCATAAAAGGAAGGAAAAAACTCTGCCATATGGACCTTGCACTTGGCCAATAAGAGGTACTTAGGCCTCAGTTTGATATATTATTTCCCATACATACAGTACATATTAAACACTAAACACAAGAAGCAAAGAGTTCAGTACATGTTTGCATCATTTGTAACAAATATCTGTTATGTACATAATTTATTATTGCTAGGCAGCTGTTTGCAGACTGAGATTTTCTAGCTTGTGATTGTTAATTTCTGGACTTTGATATTGTTTTGTTTTCACAATCATCTAGATTGAATATTATTTTGTTTATCAATTTTAACTTGGGACTGACTTTTCAGTCCAAAACAAGTCAAATAACATGTTGCAAAATATTATCCTAAATGGCATCCATACTTTCCTTTTTGACATTTTGTGAGAATTTTGATTTTCATATTGGATAGCCTGCAAAGTGTGATCAATTCCTTTACTCCCACAATTTGTGTTGATAATGTAAGGAGAAGATAGATGTTGATAAACTGGCTGGGGTCAAAAGGGTTAAGGGCATTACATGACTGCACAGTCACAATCTATGATGGTGATGGATTGAGTCATTGTGTTCGATGATACTCGTCTAACCACTTACCAGTGTTTTTCTTAAGGCCGGTACACCGGTACATTGTACCGATGTTCCCCTGTAGCTGTACCGCCTTTCCCCAGCAATGGCATCTGGCAAGTTTTTTAACGTCACCAGATGCACGAAATTGCATCATTTTCCAGGACTCTAAACTTCAAAAATGTTTGGGGGGATGCCCCCAGGCCCCTCTAGATGCTTACACCTTCGGCACTTGATGACTTCCAACCCAGGTGTACCTGCTTTCCCACTTAGTGTACCCCATTTCCCAAGCCCTAAGAAAAACACTGTTTACTGTAATTTCTTTGCCTGCGATGACATGTCAGCCTGATGCTTGAAGCGCAGACTTGCTGACAGCCATTGCAGACAAACTGCGAACTTTGTAAGGCTTCTGGGGCAGTGACAAATGATCTCGATTTAACAGCTCTGCCATCAGTTGCCAATCAGAGCATGCAAAGATGTTTTGATGGGCGGTCCATGCAATATTACAAGGGTTTTCTTTGTTATCTTGGCATCAAATTCTCACCAAAAAAACTGTAAATAATAGTTAATTTGACTATTCTTGACTAATAAAGTTGAAGTTGAAAGTTCTCGAAGCATGAACTGAGTTTTTCACCTGCTTACTGGACAGACTTACAGCCTGGGATGATGACCAGCACCTAGTTTTGACATACAATGCATTGCATGTGCAAATCGAGATCATCTCGTGTAGCCACTGAATAGCATCTTTAAGCAGAAAATGTGAAGGCACAGCAAAAGTGAGAGGGAAGGGGAGGAGGGTGGGGTAGGGGTGGAGACAGTGATGAGGAGAATTGAACCTACACACACGTACATGTACTAAGATCTGATATGCTGTATCGCATCTGATTAATCAGAATGGTGTTCAAACACGCCGACATAAACTGACATCCAATGATATCTGGTATACAAATTTATATCATCACATGTTGTACCTCTTCCATAATTAATTACTGTCCTTGATTGAACCTCCCTGGGCTGCAGGGCTTCCTCAATAAGGTCTAGCTTAGTGCCACACAGATATATTCTGCAGTCCTTCAGAAACAACGAGAAATGAATGATAATGTTAGTTTCTTCCCTTATACAGTGGAATCCTGTTGATATGGTCACCAATGGGCCAAACATTTTGGCCATATTAATGAGGTGGTCGTATTAATGACTCAGAGGTGGCTGTATTAACGGGGTATGGTCAAGTTTCACAACTTAAAGGTAGTCAGGACATGTACATCGCAAACACACTTCCTATTAAGCAACTGTTCTCTTTAATAAACAAGTGGAATGTGGATATAATTCTCATAATTGAAACAGGGTGGCGTTATTAATGGGATGAAATTATTAAGGAGTATACTGTTTGGGGCTTCAAAATGTGGCTGTTGGCCATATCAATGGGTGACCACAATAACAGGGTATTTTTGCAAAAAAATGTATGGCTGTTTTGCTGGGCCAAAAAAAGGGGCCGTAACAACAAGGTGACTGTATTGGTGAGGTGTCCGTAGGCAGGGTTCCACAGACTGTAACTTGTGAATTCTGAAGCAGTTCTGGTACCAGTCTAATGCCAAATTCACACTACTCTTAAAACAGATTTCTGGCTTAAAACCTGTATTTATATCATTACAGCATTTAAATGCTTCTTTCAGAACCTGTGTGAAAACCTTTTACAACAAGGTAGTAACGTTAATAATATCCAAGTTGAACAAGTTCAAAATAATCTCGTTTAATGTTTTGTAATGTATGAATGCAGTATAAGTACAGCTGTAGTTGATCAAGTAAAACAGGGTCCAAAGTCTAGGATCAACATAGTGCACATATTTAAATCAAATCACACTTTCACTTACTGGTTCTGCTGCTTTCACCTGGTCGACCCAATACTTAGCCTTATCAAAACTTGTTGAGTCTGTCAGATCTGACGTAGAAGAAAGTATAGAATTTATCCATACACCCACCACATGAAGGAAATCCCTACCCCCTCCCCCCCCAAGGATTTCTAGTTTGAGCCCAGCACTTTGAAAACCTATATAATGGGAAATACCAGGAAACAAGACTCACCATTATTGTGTTTTTACTCTTGAAATTATTAATTATTTAATAAATAATTTTTATTTTCAAACTGAATACACTAATCCATCTACATATAGTTACATAATACAAAAAAATAATTTAAGTTAATTGCATAATTATCATTCGATATCTAGACCACTTTTCACCTAGTTTTTAAACATCTTGTTTCACTCATTGACAAACTTATTTTTATTAACAGTCTTTTGCTATTTCTTAAAAGTACTTTTTGCAGCTTTGTGAATAATTCACAAATTCAAACAATATATTATATGCATGTAATGGTTTTGTAAAACCATCACCTTGCCAAATTTAATGAAACAAAAAAATGTTCTAATTGAAAACTGCCATGATCATAAGTTGTAAATAGCAAATTGATATTATAATTATGTAGCACTAATTTAAACTAATGGTATGGCTAAGAAGACAATGAGTGAGATGATCTAATTGTAGGTATGTTTTTCTAATTACCAAAGCAAACAGAAAAGAAACATATGAAAAATTAGTTGAAGAAAATTGGGAAGTTTCAAACTGAACTCCCTGCTTGATTACTAAATTCTTATGGAAAACTTTATAACTTTTAGCTCACCGAAACATATTAAAGCAGCACGTGCACTCCTGTAGTACATTGCACTCATAGCCTGGTACCTCTCAGCCCCTGCCGTGTCCTGGAACAATAACAAAATAATACTGTAACATTCAATGAATACAATGTATGAACTGGATTGCTTTTATTTAATGACCTGTTAGACAAATTATCCCCTCATATTTATTTATCAGTTCTTATTCTTTAAAATTGCAATTAACTACACATTAAGTTAATTTAATATGACAGGGAGATGGGAATACTGAAACTCGAAGGATACAACTTTAGCAACCCCCCCCCCTTGTTAATGGTTCAAATTTTTGGGAGCCCCTCACCCCACCCCCCTTATGTCTGCATCTGAAGCTGAGCCTCAGTTCTTGATATTTGGGCAAATTTGAGCCTCATTCTTATAAAATAATTGTTCTTATATAGAAAAAGCTGTTATTACTTTAATTTTTTACATAAACTAGCACATACAGTATAGGTATCAGCTTTACATGAGTCTGCATACAAGAAGGTACATTTTAAAAGCAGTATTTACATGTAGCACCTAGCCCAGAATTCTAATTTTCAGCCTTTTTAACTGGCCAACTGACCCTATTTTGATTTTTGTATAAATGCATGCACAGTTATCTAAAAGAGAAAAATGGGGATGGCATTGCATGGTGCAAATATTTTTCTAGCATCCTGTTGTACGCCACGGTGACAACAAATTTAAACATCCCGAGACAAGTTCAGTTGGTGTAAATATCCTTACATACATTAAAGT
>JAOBYE010723378.1:0-10394 GCA_025403585.1 Parazoanthus swiftii
CCCCCACACACACACACTTTCATTGCAGCTGCACAGTGCCTTTGATCCAACCACAAAACTAATAAACTCAGTTCCAAGAATCACAACTCACTGCAGCCCACAACAGACTTCAAAGTAAAAAGTATCAAATAAATAAGACAGTCATAACTTCCAAAATCATCCCTATTAATAGGAAAAACATAGTATATCACCAAAACAATTGGCCAATATCAATAATGTAAACTCTTGTTTACACTGTTTAAACATTTTTAAAATTTCTTAAATCAGATTTACAGAGGAGCAAAAATATAGATTACCACATGGAGAGAAAAAAAATTATACAAATATTAACAATAATAAATAAGATATTAAATGAAGAATGAGATTTTTTTGGCTGGGTCCTAAAAAATTGTAAAATATACAACATAGTTTTGCCTTAAAGTTAGTATTGAAAGAACTAGTTACAGTCTGGAATTCAAAAAGGACGAGACTGAGTTACATCTTTATGTCCACCACCAAAAGTACAATCTTAATTAATATATATATATTTTGACAGTACATTTTCCTCGTTATTTCAAGTTTGTTTTCGCTCATATGTTTGGCTAAATGCTAACAGCCTTCCTAACATAAATAATAAGAGACTATGTGAAAACTTTATTTCCTTGATAAAAAGTATATTATCTTGCTTATTTCAACAGTGTTTGTTTTTTTCTCTGGTATGTTTGGCTAAGTGCTTTGCCAATCGAGCTGTGTGGGCTACTAGAGTTTTTTTTCACACTAAATTTCTAGTATTCAGTGCTGACACCATAAGATTACAAAATGAGCAAAGCTCAAACACTTTTGAAATCAGTTTACAGCCAAACAAACAATACCTGTGGTTTACTAATTTGAAGTCTAGTGCGCAAACAATGGGAGTGATTTTTGAATCGAGCTATCTCGTCTCCTCACTTTTTTCCTTTCCTTTCAAAACCTTTCGGGGAAATTTCCTTTTAATTTACGGTAAACCACTTTAGGTTGTTTTTGCACAAGACTGTCAAATTAATCCAAACAATTTTGGATTTTCTCACCAACTGTGCAAAGTTTCTCCCAAAAAACTTAATTGAAGCAAGATTGAACATTTCCTTCAGGATTTTGCAATTTCAAAACAAGGAAAAAAAAACATCTGCCAAGAGAATTGGAAGAAAGAATATTACAATATATTTTGATTAGCAACTTAGCCTCCACCTACCACCCTAAACACCTTGACATATTATTTTAAAAGCAGAAGCACAGTTGAGTTGTTTTACTTGGTTATAATTTATTTTAACAACAGACCTTTTTACAGTCACAAATAATCAGAAATTAAGGATATCAAAATCCTATTTTTTTAATCACAATTTGAATCGCCTAGTAACTCAGAGTTCTCATTATATGAATAATTATATATGGGTTGGCACGCCTGCATTTTACATATTTTTCTTATACTATTTATTTATATTAAAAGGATATTGAATTGATGAGATGAACAGGCAGGTTTTCATGTCTCTATTTATTAGCTTTCTGTGCTAGTGCTTTTCCAGTACCTGACACCAAATGATAAATTGTCTTCAAGTCGAAAGCAGACTTGCCACAAATTTTGGTGCCACAAAATCTATCATTCAAATAAACTAATGGACTGAAAATTTAAAATTCACTAGTCCTAAGGTTGAAATTCTGTAAAACTTCCTGCCTGTCCTCTCAATGAAAAAATATATACTAGGAAATTAGTTTTACACACGCAAATAAAGCACTCCATTGTGCACATTATTTTTGATTATTGCTATCATATACAAACTTGCAATTGAGCAAGCAGTGTTAAAAATCAACTCAATGCCTAGTACCTTAACTTAAATAAATGTATCTTCAAACACACACACTGTCAGATAGTAAGCGTAATAAATTAGTTATCAGGATTATTGTTGTTTAGGAATATTTATCTGGACCTTAAAACATGAAACCAGTATGTCAGCGATGACAAAATAACATTGCCAACAAAAGCCTATTGATATTTTCAGATGGAATCTGTTCTAAACTTAATATGGAAGAACATAACTTAAGAAGTTTCTTGGGATTGAACTAGAACTGTGTTTACAGCAATAATGCATTGAAAAAAAATGCTCCTAAAATGTGACTCAGAACCAAAAGCCTACAGGCAAAAAAAGCACACATGTATATCACTTCCTGAATAGAAAATGAAATGTTTTAAACTTTCTGCAATTAGGTTCAAATATCTCCTAACACATTGAAACAATATAGCTAAAAACTTGGGTATCTCTTTTGAACATGAAAAAACGAGTGACTGCCATAAAGACTTGGCTATCAAGAAAAATGTTATATTATTGCTTTACAGTCATGAATTAGATCCTACAAATTTTGTTCAACTCATGGCTATACAGTTTTAAAAATTCACATGACAAATCAATCAATTCAAATTCATTTTCTCGAATGAATTTTCAATGCAAATGCAAATACAAATAACGTTTTCATTATTTATTTCCATATATTTTATTTAAATACATTGTTCTGCTTTCTTAAGCTTATCCTACAGTAAAAATCTTCATTTAAAATTGGTCTTTTCATCCTTTCTCTTTTTCTACCTACAATAAACATTTCTGTCAAAAATAAGATGAAAATGAATGGAACAGCTGGCAATTTGAGTGCTTGGCCATGAGGAACAACAATACGACTTTTAAATATGTTAAACGACATCATCATTTCAAAATTTGCCACTACTATTTTAAAAATTAATGAATACAATCCCCAAAAATTAAAAACATTCAAATTTAAGAATAAAAATTTTACGTCTAAAAATTGGAAGTAAAAAGAACAAAATTTAGTGAGTCAACACGTCTGATCAAAGGCTAATCCAGCTGCGTTCCGGTTGAAATCAAATGAAATAAGTTTGCAAAGCGATCCATGAAACACAAGCGCGGCTAGCGGGCGCCAAATGCCATATAGCAGTATTGTCCTTCCGATCGATCGCATGTCGAACAGTTGCAGTTCAAATGGCAAACTTTAATGCGATCTGGCAATTCCACTGAGCGATTTATTTAACTTTGTACCTAAATAATCAATGCTGATCTTTTCTGTCAAATTTGATGTTCAATCCTTTCTAAAATAAACTTGGAAATCTTGAATACATAAGCTGAGAACTGGTTCTCTTTTGTGGTTAGCACAGTCGATGCGAACAGGTTGTGCTAAATTACTTTGGACGACCGCTGTGAAACAAAAAAGACAACATATTTACTAATTTAGGAAGCAGTCTGTTCATTCGAAGCTGCCTGATCATTCGATGACCGACCAGCGAGACAACAACTAAATTGCAGATTGGCGGATTAAATCTTCACTAAACCACGACATTTCCGAAAGAAAAGAGCCATAATTATTTGAAATAAATAAATACTCAATCGTAGTATTGCTTTCACGCAAAAGGAACCAGTAAAACTTCGCAGTCTCGAAGATGACTGAAGCGAAGACATCTGCTCACTGCGTCCCCAGTACAAGTTTCTTTCGGTTCCACTCGAAGTCATACATTATAAAACAAACAGAAAACCTATAAGTTGCCTTCTTCCATTAGTTTGTTTAGACTTGCAACGATGTTCGTGAGATTGGGTCGAAGCTGACTGTCGGGTTCGAAGACTCGTTCCAGCATATCGCCTTCGATGAAATATCCAAAAACGTGATCAACTCTTCCGTGAGATTTGGCCGTCAGATGGCGCTCGATCAACTGATGCAAAAGTTTGCTGCAGTCTTGTAAGCTGTTACAAAGGAACCCTTTATCAAAGGAGAAGTCAACTTCGTAAAAACTAATAAATGTCATTGCTGATTGCTTGAAGGTTCTTCGAAATTTCTCAGCAAGGGCCATCTCATTTTGGTTGAACTGATTATTCCGAAACAGCACACTAATTTTCACCACAATTTTGATGAGATCCTTCATGATTTTCTCAGCTTCCTTTTTGCTTCCACTGTCCTTTTTCACAAGCTGATATAGCTGGTCCAACAGATCTCCTGTCGTGTCATCAATAAAGGCTTTGGCGACCTTTTTTGTGGCCATCTTACCCAGAACTTTCTTCTGCGCCTGTACGGCAAAACTCTTTGTGCTGAAGTTTGATTCCGCCATCCTTTCCCTAAAAGCAACAGTACAAGGCTCTAATCAGTGCAAATAAGGTAATTTTTCGCCACTCTCGAAACCTTTAGCAAACATTCGACAAATACAACGCCAGAATTTTATAATCTGAACTCGTGCACTGTTGGTCGCAGAAATTCGCGCGCCTTCCGCGTCGCTTCAAATCGCTAAACACGGTGATCATTCGAACTTACCGGTGTAAAGACGATCTTGAATTTCTGGCAATGTAGCAGACTGATTTTCTAAGGCTTGACCCTTAAAAAGGGTCTACCACGACATAAACTTAGTTTACAGCTTAACAATAAAGCAACTGAAAAATGCATTCGCTAAGAGGTGGACCGAAATGAGAAACATTCACTCGGCCATCTGAAGTGCCCTTGATTGACACCTATGCGATCACGTGACTAGTTTGTTGAAGCGCAATTTCTAAGCAATTTTTTTTTCGCAAAGCCAGAGACTCCCAAAAGGGCTGAAGCATCGAGCCGGGATTATGGGAAATAATAAGCTTTTCAGCTTTGATAACAAGCCACTTTTCTTAGCTAAGATCAAGACAGCGGAATAATTAAAAGATACAAATGTTGCATCTGTTTAATATTGGGAGGGACTCTGTGCAGATGCCGTGTTTGCTTAATTGAATTGTTTTAATTCGCCGAGAGACATCTCGACAAACTGCCAGTTCATTTCGAAAAGATCATCAGCGAAGCAGCCAGAAAGTTTATTTAGTATTTGCTTTATCTCTATGCAGCTCTGTTTAACACTAACAAACAAACAAAGACCTGAGACGCAATAAAAAATGACACTCTTTATTAAAGCAAGTACCTGAATAAATCAAATGAGAGAAACGTCTCCCCCGGCCTTTTTCAACTCTTTCCCCCGTAAGCAAAGAGACCTTTTTGACTTTTTAGAAGAAAAAACGCTTTCAGGGCATAAGGGGTCAATGCTGAAGCGGTCTGAAACAATATTAAGCCTTTTTAACCCACAGTCTAAATGCTATCGCAAGACAGATCTCTATTATGTTTGGTTTCAGCAGTCAGCACCGTATCATTGTGAATTCGTTTCGAAATTAATGACTGGTTTAAATATTATTGTTTTTGAAACCAACAACAAAATAAATGGGCGTTTGAAACAAACTTGTAATCGATGGTAGTGGAGATATTACTTCGCAATCTCAGATTTAAGTGTTAAAATCAGAGGAACTGTTTATCCGTGGGTTTGGATAAAATGCTGCTTCGACCGTTTCAGATTCAGTTTTGTTCAGTGTGAACTTCTGGGCAGTTGGTTCCAAACATTTTTATGAAAACCCAGCATTTTAAAAAACCATTCTGTACTAGCGAGTTGAACTGTTTGTCGTCATGTTCCCGACGCCGCCTGAAATTATTGGCTGTTTGGAAGATTTTGTAGTCGTTTAAAACGTTCCAAACAGAAAATATTATAGTTATTCACTGCATCTCGGGTGAGCTCGGGAAACTCAAATGCAACGCCTTTTTCTTCAATATATGCGCTGGTAATGAAAAATGCAATTGAACAGGAAAAAACATATCCTGGACCTGTCAACATGTATAGTTTAGGCAAATTTAATGTAGTTTTACGTTGAATTGACTCATAACAAAGCACTTTAAAAATTCGCGCCGGTTTCTATAACAAATCTACGCGATCGAAAATTTTCAGGAATTAATCGGTAATTAATATAATAAAACACATAATTAGTTTTCTTCGCTTGTAGCAACAATTTTGTTGTTTCTGGTTTCGTTTTTAAAATTCTGAAAAGAATGATTATCACAACAAGGAACACTAAATCCGGGTAATGTTACCCCCGGGGTTGGAATGAGAGGGGGTATCCCTTCAGGGTAGGTTGTCTGGGGTTGCTCGTCGTATATTTCAGGCACGAGCCGAGTGTTGATAAAGTCTGGTATTTTAGGGGTAATCTAGGCACAAACTTGGTCTTGACTACAAGTGACATGAATATATGAAGTATGTATAAAGATTGTGACGAGTGAATATTGCCACTCGAAACCTTTTTTTGTTCGGCGGGAAGCTATTAACGCGACGGTTACACTAAAAGTATCTTCTTTTGTAAATTTGGACCTTTAATATTGCTAGCACCATAGCCCTTTATTATGGGTGAGAACGGTTTAATTCTGCAAATTCTCGAAGAACTGAGAGTTTGTGCTGCAAATTTACACAAACCGGTTAAACGATATCTCCCAAAGGCTCAAGTCTTGACACACGGTGCAATATCGGCACCAAATATAGCACGCAATTGTTGTAGTTAGTTCGTCACCCACTGAAAATGTCAGTTGCGTGCAATACTGCAGAAGAACGGTCGGACTCTACCTCGGCAATATAGGATTTTTATCAATTATAATTTGTCTCAACCCATTTTACTCTCGCCTTTTTACCAACTGTACATAACTTTTAAATATTGTATTTTTTACCAGAGCAATTCAGCCCCTTGCTGTAAATCGGATTTTAATGGAAACAAACTTACTATTATTACTGATTACTCTTTTTGGCCAAACCCCTTGTTAAAATGTCTCAAAATTTCCCATAACACACTGGGGTTATTTATGTGAAAAGCTTGTTTTGAAGGTTTCTTTGAAATAAATGCAATAATTTAAAACTTTAAGGAATGTTCTAAAATACTGGAAAGCTATATAAATTGAACAAACCTGTGGGAAAAAGCTTTTATGTCATTTTGTGTGAAACATAATATCTATTAAGGTCTATCTAAAATTGAAATCATTTCTGGGGGAGATGACGCTTGTTTTCGGATGATCTCTGATGCAAGGATTACTCTGTTGGTTCTAATTTGTGAGCTAATTACACAAATTTAGCATTTTCGATATCTTTGTTATGCACCCTTGAACTTGGAAAAGGGTCGAGTTACAAACACGTCTTAGCCTCTCTGTGTGTTAATGCCTTGCTCTTTTTTCCTTTGTTCTAATGTTTGTACCCTGTTTTAGGTAGCAAACCTAAAAAAATTGCCAAATATGTTGAGTTTTTTGGAGCTGTAGACTAAGCTTAACCCTTAAGGAGCCCAAATTTTTTAACTTCAATTTTCAAAAATCCGTTCAAAATCAGGAAAACAAGCTAAATGTACACTCTGAGGTTTACCCCTATTCCTGATCACTGAAGATCTTTTGAGCCTTGTCGAGTTTATGTGAATTTTAATACATGCAACTTATTAGGTTTGCGAAAATAACTAGTTCAATGGCAGAACAACTGGCCTATCTTGTTGCCATGGCTGAACAAAAGTTCAACTATATGATCTTGTTTGTCTATTTATATCACGAGATGGTTTATAAGAATGATTTCATGTCAAAGAAGTGGATTTTAAAAATATTTGTTCTTGTTGTGATGGACCACCTTAAAACTAAAAAATAAAAATAAAAATTTCTCTCATACATCTTTACAGCCAGCTATTCTCTTTCGTATGTCGACCATAGCAGATACGTGTATCTGGTACGATATAAAGCAGTTTTGCAATCCTTTCGAGTGAGATTCCGTGAAATATGCCCGCGTCACTTGTATTTTCCGTATACATGCGAGTGTGTATCCAAAAATATGCAATTTGATCAGTGACAAGTGGCATTTTGCATGCTAACCAACCCAACAGCAATTAGCATTGCAAAACTGATTTGTCTAATGCCTAAATTTTCGGCGGAAAATTTACGGAAATCTTAATTCCGAAGAGCACTGAAATCTTCTGACTTCTCGAAAAACTTCAGAAACGGTTCAAAACCGTTTTTGAGGAGTTTTTGTGATTTTTGGAAACTAAGAATTTTTGAAAAAACTTTTAGTTGGAAATTTTCGGAAGTGTTCGGAAATTATCGGACGTTATCGGAACTTTTCAGAACGTTTGCAGGTAAGGACGGAGAAGTATCTGAAGTGGATTATTACTCGTTGAATACCGCAGAATATGCAACGGGATAAATAATTTTATAAGATGCGCTGTGAAGCGAACACATTACAAGTTTCATGATCATTCACAAACCATCGGGACCGGATGACCAGAGTACCACGAACCAAATCTTTGTATTAAACAATGCCTGAGGCTTCAGATTATTTTAAATCGCTTACAATTACTGGCTTTCATCACTGGCAAAGGCGAAACGGGGACAGAGTCCGTATTCGATAAAGACACAAAAGACAGATCAAAGTCAAAATGACTAAGGGTTGACAGAGCTATAACATAGAAAGTAAAAATAATTGAGAACAGACAAACACTGAGACCCAACCAAAACGAAGGAATGCACAATACTTTCTTATATTTTAAAAAAATAATGAAAGGTCATTCGGGCTCGGGATATAAATAGGAACCTTATTAACTTTTTCAGGATTTGTTTCGGCCTCCAGCGTTCTTCGGCCTCGACGTTTTTCTGCCGGAGTTGTGTTTGTATATTTTCAAAGTTCGAGTTGGGTTCCTTTTTTGTCCCTAAAAGCGTTGCCATACATCGCCTGTTTGCCAGAACTAAATGCGAAATTGCTCTATCTCTTGTGACGTGTTCACTAGCAACCGTATCTTTGTTCCATTTTCAAATTTATACTGAAATACATGTTCCCTAGTCACAGCCCGAGGTTTTTTTCTTAGCATATTCATAAGATTTGCTATTTCTATATATATATATATATACAACTCAGCGTTCTTATCGTTTTTTTAAAAAAAGAAAAGAGTTTATGTACATCTTTATTCGATACGTGACTCAACAGGCCGAGCATAATTGATTACATCTTTCTAAACTGGTCGACATATGAAAATGTAATAGCTTTCAGTATATTATATTTTACAAATTGTCTTATCACCTGCTGCATCTACCGGTATTGTTATAAAAAATAGTATTCCGGGTCATTCGAGGAGCTCTCTCGAAATCTTGATATTTAGTTCGGGTTTTAGTTCACCGTAATGGCGTAAAGAAGACATCCTGAGGCTGGTCAGTTTATATTGCAAAACTTGATACGGGAAGTTCCGGCGCTTAATATTAAAACGCTAAGTTAATTATCGAATAAAAATAAACAACATCAGTATTCAGAAAGGTATGAAGCAGTTTTTCAAAGCGGTTAATATTCGCTGGTCTACTCTTAAAAATAACTCTAAACATTTCTAGTAAACAGTTGCCATATTTTGATCACTGAATGTTTTACCGGAGACTCGAACTGGTTCAAGTCTAAATTGAGAAATGCGTTTTATAAGGTACATCGCCCTTTAGCTAGAGCTCGCTGGTTTGACATTAATAATACGCTTTAATTTCAACTATAATCGAAGATTTTGAAAAAAGCTATAGCTAATAGTGTTGGCAGGTTATTTTGAGACGAGCAGCGCTATAAATGGCTGGGGAATGCGCGGTATGAGTTCAAAGCAGAAATCAATTTCCGAAAAGGAAGGTGCTTTCAGTTATTAAACGTTTTTCTTCTTTGCTTTTTTATCTCTTCTTGCACTGTATGGTTTCGAGAAAAGGGAAAGCCACGAAACAAACAAAATTTAGAAAAGCGAACAGCGGCGTTTTATTAAAGCGAAAAAAAAATTACAGAATCAAAAACAAATAGTTGAGTCAAATACAGAGTAAAATTATCTGTACGATACTAACTGTGTTCAGTTACAAGCTGATACAAGGATCATAGTTTGAAACGTTTTACATCCCGCCTAAGCTCCATTGGGTAGCTAAGCCAGAAGACAGTGCTGCGGAAGTTTAAAAGTTCTGGGCCTTTTAACATGAAAGTGAGCCGGCCCTTTGAAATGATTGAAGCCGCGCTCGGGTTGAGTAATAAATCAATATCGGAACTCATAACACATCAAAACAAAACTATGAACAAAAGGGATCACCGTAACAAGCAAAAGAGTTGCATTATGCATGACCGGAGCGGGTTAAATAATATTAATTGCGGGTTGGCTCCCAGCCTCTTTCCCAGGCTCCCTATATCCTCAGAATGATCAGAACACCATGGGGAAAGCCCTGGGAACGAGGCTACCATAACATAAAAATTCACTGATACTCAGAGAAAAAAATTGTGTAAAGAAAACAGTGACAAAACCAAAAAGTTAGAGCACTCCGGGCACTTAAAGAAAACGTCGACCAAGCTTTCATTGACTGGAAAGATGTTGAAAACGCTATATGCTACTCAAAAAGGTAATTATACCCTCCACAACTGAAAATAAAAGTACAATCTATTGCTATTACTATTGCTATTGGTATTATTACTGCTGCTGCTACTACTACTACTACTACTACTACTACTACTACTACTACTACTACTACTACTACTACTACTACTA
>JAOBYE010723389.1:0-10391 GCA_025403585.1 Parazoanthus swiftii
ATGATTTTCAATGTGGTTTGTCCGTTTGGCTTCAAATTTGGCATGATTGTTAATTAGAATATGTGCTAATTAGACCGTTGCCACGGTTAAAGAGTCAGTTGAACGACATAGTTTTGCTGAAATTGCATGTTTTTGAGAATAAGTTGTAAGCATGCTTATACCAAAATAAACAGATTGTTTTGCAATACTACCAATTAGAAGGATAATTTGTAATTAATATTGCAATCAAACACAAGTTATATATTTCCTTACTAAAACTCGAAAAAAATTATCTTTCAAATTGTTTTTGAATCATTAAAAAGGGTGGGCTTGTCAGAAACCACTTCAAAAAACGTGTTTTAGCACGTTAGTTAAAACTAATAAGTAACAGCCACTAAAAGGAATTGGTAAAATCTTAAAAACCCTTCATAAAATCTCAACAAATTCGAGGGGGCTTCGCCAAACCCTTCCCCCTTGACCGTTTTAGAGTTAAATGACAAGAGCGGCATGGTTTACCTCAAAAGTCAGCTTTCTGAAATTCTTGGAAATACCTGTAGTTTTTTTTTTGGTTCTTAAAAGATTTCCCGTAATTTTATAGAGTTATTATTTTCTCATGTTTCCACTCAATGAACATCTTTCTTACATGACAGCGATCGAGACAAAGCCATTTTTTTTGTTTTGTGAGATTTTAATTACTGCTGGAAAGCTCCAAAAATATATCTGAAATTTCCTGGATATTTAGAATTGTGTTTTATTATGAACCTTGCCTCAGTTTTCTGCTTTCCTGTGCTTGGTTTCTGGGGCCATTCTCGAACAACTCGTATGATCCGGACTTGATCTCTACCTAAATCTACGAGCTTGCAATTGCATTTGCAGAAAGATAAACATACGACACGGATATTAAATCATATGTCATCATGTCATCAACTGCTGGCATGTGAAGTGCTTTTTCAGATTTACTTGAGCTTCTTGGCATGATTCAGTTACTATTATTCAAAAAAAACATTCAGAAACAGATGTGATGTATGAATACTTTAATACTTTTTCAATATCTCGTGCCAGCTTAGTTTCATAACATTCTAACAAACTTATAGCACATACGTGTTCGAGAGGTTACTTTGTTCAGTTAACGGCTGTTATTGTTATAATTGTACCAACAGCTACAAGTTGTTCCTCCTCCAATACAGCCGATGCAAACAGAAACATTGTTATCACAGCGACTTCAGGGATTATCAAGTCACCAAACTATCCCTTCAACTACCCTGCTAACTTAGAGTGCATCTGGAAAATCAGCCCGAAAGCATCGACCAATAGTTCCGTCGTAAAACTTGTCTTCAATTCGTTTGCTCTTGAGGTTTCCTCATCAAGCTATGGGTGCACAGATGTTGATTATTTAGAAGTTATTGACGGCACAAGTGGAGAAGGTTCTGTGGTTTTCGGGAAGTTCTGTGGTAACAAAAGACCGGAAAATATATATTCTTCTGCGGGAAGTATTTCCATTCGCTTTACATCTGATCGGCTAAAAGAGAAAAGAGGATTTTCTATCAGCTATTCTTCTGTTTCTCTCGGTAAGTAGAAAAAACCACAGTACACCACTAGGTATGTTTGAGTCCATTTATTGGAAAGATTCCCTTGAGGCTGATACGTCACAGCTTTTTATTGTGAATTCCAGAAAAACTGCTCGTTTGCTCATTGGTTCACAAAAAATACTGCCTTAATTGTTACAACTCAAAAATCGAGTACTAGTTTTGCAGTTCTTACTGTAATGTGTTAACCTCGATAAATTATGTTGTTAGTACTTTTATTACTATAATTATAATAATTATTATTATTGTTATTATTATTATTTTTATTATTTATCATAACAATATAATTACTAGATTAATTATATCCATTTTGAATCTACTAGTGATTCCTGCAATTTGACTGGTTCCATAAAACAGGATTTATGCTGTAATCGCACTATTTTGAGTCTGTAATCACACTGTTTTGAGATTGTAATCGCACTGTTTTGAACAACCGACCACAACGCAGAAAAAGCTCAAACAGCCAATCACAATACAGCAAAAACGGGATGTACAACGTGTACAAATTTTGAAAATTATGAAAATTTTGACATCTCCTTCCTGCAAAATACAGAAAACATGAATGACACAGATTTAAATAACTTACATTTTTTATTGTAAGTGTGCCAGGGGACAGAAGTGGTGTTCAACCGATTTAGGTGAAATTTGGCACAGAAGTTGGGTTTGATGAGATATTGTAAAAGCCACTTTGGTTTTGTTCTCTGATTTTTTGTTTCCAAGTTACAGGGGGGGGGTCCCAATTTAGGCCTTCGAAGCACCAAAATCCTGCCTTATGGTAGGCATATGAAAAGTGTTGCTAAATCACAGTAGCAGTTTTTGCTGCCAAATGACTTCGATCATTGAAAGCCACTATGATGTTTCTTTCACTCTATGCATGAAACTTAGATGTCAAGTAATTTGGAATAGAGAGGTCTGGGGCTAAATTTGGGTCAAATTCATGGTATTGCACATTCCCAAGTTTGCCATTTTTCAAAAATCATAATCTTTACCTACCTTCTTGAATATTTTTGAAACCTATACCAGAGAGTACCTTGACACTCCATTTATCGATATCAGTTGAGAAAAATTTGGACTTAGAAAATTTACAGGATTTTTAGGGGGGGGATTTCCTTGTCACTTCTGGGTAGTTCAGGATGCAATATCAGTTATAAAAGATACAATAACATTGAACTTCTTAGATTCAGAGCTTTCATTTTTCAAGTGAATCGTTAAATGATGAAACATCAATTCATATCTTTTTCATTTGGTGGTACTTAACCAAAATTATATGAGTTAACAAGGATAATAACTGCTAGGACCTTATATTTATCTGACCTGTTTATATGAACCACTTGACCAAACCACTCGTCCATAGCTATTAGCACCAGAGCCAAAGGTCGCGTAAACAAACAACATTTCTCGGAGTCAAGCCGTTCGATCGCAAAATATTCCTTAGGCCGGCGAACCCATTATGTTGAAAAAAATCTATAGACATGAAATCTACGTTAGGAAAAACTTCATTAAATAATTTTTAAATCAAAACTGCACCACTATAATGTGCTATTACTGTAAAAGCTTATTTGTCTTCTACTTCCGCCATCTTGATCAGGAGAGACTGGGGCCGACATATAAATAAACAACAGGCCAGATTTTCAATAAGGGGTATCGAATGGTCCCATTCAATTTGCAAGTGCTCGAAAAATTTTACTTTTGCTCGAATTGCTCGCAAAAAGTTACGCAAGTGCTCGCTGCTCGTGCTCGCACAATTTTTGCAAGTGCTGGCGTGCTCGCTCGGGTTCTCCATGAAATGTGCTCGATTACTCATTTAGCTGCTCGCAAGAAATAATTGTTCAGAAAAATAAACACAATGCCCGCATGCTTGCCAAGAACATACGATACCCTTTCAATTAACATTTTTGAAAATAAAATCTACAGGGAGAATAAGGAAATTTATATCGAACGCTAATGCTAGTTTAACTGCCCAAAAACGTTTCGTCTCTTCTCTGAACTGTCACATGAAATGCGATACAGTTAAAACGTTGTCAGTTAGTTAAGCTGGTATTCGCAAGTATATATATCGTTTGTTAAAATTTCCTTATTCTATTTATTCTTATTATTGTCAATGCACATTTACTTAGAATTGGTTGTAGTTATTTTATCTTCGGGAATGTTCGAATATGTTTTGAATATTTTGTTTGTTTTGAGGTTTCAGTGGCCTGAAAGGACATGATAAATTAAACTTTTTTAGTTTTCATAGGTTTTCTGGGGTGTAATGTGTGAGGCCATTCCGGCAGGAAACCCCCTACTGCATTTCCTCCTTGTTGCGTATAAATCAGGGTGCTGGCTCCCCGTTGTGCATATTATTTCAACAAATCGATTTCGGTAAAGTAAGTTGTACTAATCACTCTACTTGGAGCAGTCACAAGATTTTGCTAATTCAAGAACCGGCCCATAATACGATGCTTTACGATCTCGACGACCAAAAATTTCAAGGTCAAATTGGCTACATAACGAATTGAGCTCACTTAGCTTTTGCTTTTTCTAAAGTCTTCGATAGCCTACCCTTGACTGAAAGCTCGCAAAGATTTATATCACTAAACACAAGAGGATGCTTAGCGGCCACTTCTTCATCAATAACTTGGACGAGGTGTTTTGTTCTTTCTCCAACGCTCTATCTTTATCCTCGTCAACACCGCTCGCTTGAAGCCACTTCTGCTGTGCCGCCATCCTTGAGAAAAATCCCTTCGCGGTCTGCTCCTCAATCCAGTTCTTGTTTGGAAAAGTGTCCTTGATTTTCTCTACCACGTCTGGCTTAGCTTAACTTTGGATATCTGCGCACCCTTATTAAACACCTCGATCAGGTAGTCTTTCACCGCCGGCGAGATTCTCACAACAGTCTTTTGCTTCTTTAATGCTCATCCTTTTCCCCGCTCTTGACCTGGGTCTGAAAGATTGACATAAACTGACATGCCAATCTTTTGATTAGCTTCCTTGACCGATGTTGTCACTTGCGCCCATCGCCGACGTACAGTGTCGTATAAGTTCTCCTTCTCGTCCTTTTCGTGAGCCGTAACATGACGACCTACGTCAAAATGTTCCTCTGCCTCTTGAAGTATTTTGAAGGTCAGGATACATCTAGGCTCAAGGCAGCTGTAAATGGTGTTTTGATTTCGACCTGGAGTTTGCTTTTCCTGGGATTTCATCCGTGTAGAATGCGTACGTTGCGTTTCCTTTGTCCAGTCCCCAATCCTCTCAAGCCCAGAAACATTTTGCTCGTGAAAAGGCCCTTCAATTTCCAATTCTGCCCCAACGCTGTAGGCCTGCCACACACGCATTCCCTTACTTGACAAAGAAAAGTTATTGTACTTGGTTATACCTGGTATCTTGTTGCTCACAGCTTTCTCTGACACCAAAGACTGATCAATTTTACATACAGCAATACGCGTTGCTGCAATGCCAGGAGGGGCGTCCAAGCCTTTCTTTATATCCTCGGCGCACTCTACGTTGTGATTTTCTGAGACATAATTTTGAAGACACTGCTGCACGGGGCAATCTTCTTATCGCAGAGATCTTTTCCTGAATGCGGGTCAGAAAAATCGTACCGGATTACTTCTATACCTGACCTTCTGCTTGAGGCATTTATAGTAAACAGTAGTGCGTTACTATGATAACATTCAGCATTATCACTTCGTAGCACCGCTCTTGTTACTGATGAATGCGTTTCTTTGACAGAGAAAAGGACTTCTTCGATGATACAGAAACAGAAAATCAATCTTGTTTGCAAGCGTCAATAGAGGCTACGTATGTGTGGACTGTGTACTCACTTGCTGGTGACAATGCGGGACAGTCAGGATGAATTGAGTTGTGAATGACTGTAGGAAAATGCCAACTGATTCCACGTTTACCGAACCACTGGGACTGTGTTTCCCTAAAATGCATAGGCAGCAATTTCATTGCTCAGTCTTTGATTACCATTATCGTCTGGTCATCCAGCTGATTCAGTGTGTCTTGTCTTGCTTGGTCTTGCTGGAAAGTTCTAAGCAAATGTGCTTTCCAAGCTGTGATGTTGAAAAAAATTGAGTTATCAAGTACCCACTTTGCCCTTTCTCTATGCTTGGTACTCGAATTCTAGAGTGGCCTTAATATCCTTCAAAACATTCTTGATTTCGGTACATTCCATGTACGAGCGGTTACGGATGTGGCTACATGTAGCTGAAAATTTCTCCTCTAGGGGATCTGAAAGTGCGAAGACAGTGCAATGATCGATACATGGTCTGATCCGGTCCGAGATGGCTCTTGTATGTACCTTTGAGATAGTTTTTTCCAGCACTTAAAGATCGAAGGGCGTTTCTGAACCATGTAGCACCTGCCCCATGCTGACCAAGGGTCTCAACGATCGCTGCTATTGTCTCAAACGCCTCTTCGCCAGCCGCAGAAGTGTTGTCAAGACCATGCAACAACTTTTGCTTTGACGCACTACAAACTCCTAGCAAACCGAAACAGGTGCGCTCCTTTAACGGCTCTACATCAAGACGTCGACACTCTTCTTGGTAGAGGTACATGATTTTGGATACCGAACCACAGCAGGAATGGATATTTTCTCACCTGAAGAAAGTTTCAGCTTTTTTTTCCCAAATGCTACGTCTTGAGAAATGTCGATCGTGAAACAAACTCGACAAATTCCTGTACTTTGTCCATATTCAGCCTACATCGAACAATTCCTGACTTTATCTTAGGTTCCACGGGGCCTTTCTCTAAAGCATGTCTGCGCGCGTTTTGTATCTGTCGAGCAGAGACACCAGGAAGCAGTTGCTGGAGCTCGGACTGGGTGAACCTGTCACTAATACAAGTGACAGAATCAGGGTTTTCGTTGAAGAATTGGTACATTCTCGGTAAGCCAGTAATATTGCCTCCAATCCGGTGTCGATAGTCATGTTTTGCTTACCAGAATAATGGTGTGCGAGCAGCACTCCCCAGAGTTGCTCCTGCTGTGACGGCGCTATGGTGTCCAAAACGTGGGAAACCAAGTCATGAGCTTTTGAGGTAATTTCATCCTTAGATGCTCTAGACAGGGTGGCCCACGGACAATCAACATTGTTGGGAAATGGTTCAAAGCGACCCTCTGATATTACAGCCATTACGTTGTTGAGTATTTCAAGATTTCTCCTCTCCCGATCGCCTTCAGATAGGTACATACTAACTTGATCTTCCTGTGAAGGGTTGCTAGGTGCTGAAAAGGCTGACCCAAAGGATAAACGGTCGTTTCCTGAATTTCGCGGTGGACGCAGTTGCCTAGGTAGTGGCAAAGCGCATGACGCCATTGCCCCTTGATCGTCATTCTTCTTGTCTGGAGTTATCGGTCCATCAACGACTAAACTTCGGCACGATGTACAAATAGCTGTGGACGATATTTGAGAATATTGCTCAATCATCAGCTTTTCCAAAATCCATTCAAACAAAATCATGCACGATAGTTGGTGCATGGGTTCATGGACATGGTGGGTGCAAGTTTCTAATAATGGGTAAATACGGTTGTTTCTGTAGAGCAGGCTTAAATATAGCAAAAAATGAAGCGTAAATACAAAAAGATAAAAATGAGCAAATCATTCGATGTCCGCTCTTTGGCTGAGGTGAAAGAGCATAATTTTATTTCAGCTTGCGAGTATCATTGTAATTTATTGATTTTTCGGGACAGAAAATGTATTTTTATACGCATACATTTGGCGGGGTTTTTTTGTGGCAAAGCCTATGGGAACTAGTACTCGAGTCAGTCTTTCCTGTTCTTGTCCAAGATGGCGGACGTAGCAGGCATGGTTTCTGTGTCAATGAAGGTTCAACAACATAGATGGTGCTTTACGCGGAGTTTTATTCAAACTTAAACTTATGACTTTATTCATCAAGTGTTTATAACCACGGATTTCTTATTTATAGATTTTTCAACCATTCTTTTTGCTGGCATGAGAAACATGATGCGATCGAACAGGTCCGATAAATGTTGTTTACGTGACCTTTGGGCTTTGCTCGGGTGCTAATAGCTATGGACAAGTGGTCTGGCCAAGTAGTTATAAACAGGTCAGATGAACATCAGTTCTTAGCAATTATTATCCTTATTAACTCAACTCATAGTTTTGGCCAAGAACAACCAAATTAAAAAGATCATTGTGAAATAGTATGGAGTCTAAAGTCAGATCCCTTGCGGTGGGAAAGCAAAATTTTGACTTCTAGCAATGTAAATATAAACTACTGGGAAAATATTTAACGTTTATGCATGCATATTCAGTTGGCAGTGTCTTAGCTCCAGTTGTGATAATGTTTTCTATTTAGAATATAAAGCATTTATACATCCATTAGGTTGAATATTTGTGTCATTATTGGCGATTTGAGACTCTTTAAGACAGTTTTAGGGTATAAAAAGTTGCTGTTTTCTAAATAATCATACTTTTATTGACTTAATGGCTCATAATTAACGACTCACTTGCAAAATGAAAGCTCTGAATCTAAGAAGTTCAATGTTATTGTATCTTTTGTGACTGATATTGAATCCTGGACTACCCAGAAGTGACATGAAAATTCCCCCCTAAAAATCCAGTAAATTTTCTAAGTCCAAATTTTTCTCAACTGATATCGATAAATGGAGTGTCAAGGAATAGGTTTCAAAAATATTCAAGAAGGTAGGTAAAGATTATGATTTTTTGAAAAATGGCAAACTTGATATTGTGCAATACCATGAATTTGACCCAAATTTAGCCCCAGACCTCTCTCTTCCAAATTACTTGACATCTAAGTTTTTTTGTATGGAGTGAAAGAAACATCATAGTGGCTTTCTATGATCAAAGTCATTTGGCAGCAAAAACTGCTATTGTGATTTAACGGCACTTTTCATATGCCTACCATCATGACGTCATATTGGTTTGTAACACAGTGAAATTAGTTAGGTTTTATAGTTCTATCTTACCTCCAAGTTTCATGACAACAGCATCAATACTTTTGGATTTATGGAGGATGGGGGGGGCTTTTGAAGCCCCCCCCCAGGCTCAGGAACTCCAAAAACGCCCAGGCGGAATAGGGTTAAACTCCCAAAGCATAAAACTATCCCATCGTGATAAACTCTTTCTCAGTTGTCAGGAAACTCGATTTTTTTTAAAAACATTAACAAAAGATCATTTAGTCTTGGTGAAAAAAGCGATTTCAAAATGGATATAATTAATTGGTAATTAAACTTCGTGTCGTGCAATTTTGGTCTGAAATCATACTTGTGACTTCAAATCGAACTAGCGCGGAATTGCACTCCACTCAGTTCAATTACCATTTTTGATACAAGAGAGAACGCATCCGCTAAACAGCTTAGCGTGAACTAAGTGCGTGCGAGTGCACGATGAACGAAGGCACAATGACGAGAAGACCTCTTTTCAGAGAGTTGGAAAGTGATTTAGATTTATCTTTTTAATATAGCTAAAAGTGGTTCATGCGCAGTAGCTGGAAGGTCCAATATCCTGACAATGAGTGGTGAAGGTGGTACTTTCTACAGCCCGCGTTATCCACTCAACTACCCCAACAACATGGACTGCACGTGGGTGCAGTACAGTTCCTGCAGGAAAACAGGTCAAAGTCACCTTTTACAAATTGATGATAGAAACAGGGGTTTGTTCTTTAAACGACTACATCGAGATACGAGACGGGAAGAACATTAGCAGTCCAGCCATAAAACAGAAGTTCTGTAGCAGCATTTCCATTCCTTTTCTATCAGCTGGACGATATTTGAGTTAAACTCACCTTTACCCACATGGACCTGGAATCGAATTATGGTTGCACCCACGATTATGTTATGCTGAGGAGCGGCTTATTCTCATACAGTAGTTTGATTGGAAGGTACTGTGGCAGGTCGGAGCCATCTCCTAAATACTCCAGTGGAAGGCACATGTGGGTGAAGTTCCATTCCGGTGGCAGCGTCACACGGACGGGTTTCCGTGCAAATTACGAGGCTGTGATCCGCACTCATACAGGTACATATACCACTGGGTACTTTAACCCTATCCAGACTAGAAGGCACTTTGTGCCCCCCCCCCAACACCACCACCACCAGCTGGTTTTTCTTAATTTTCTCTGCAATGGAGAAAGATAGAAAGACCAAGTTTGATGACTTTCCTAAAGTTTTATAAGGAACATTTTGATGTATTTTGATGTGTCAGCTGGCGGGCTGTAAGAAGGTTTTGCAACACTGTTTTTTCCCATTTTTTGCTAGGAAGCATTAAGAGAGGAAGAAATGCACTTTTTCATTGTATATGTGCTTATATCATATCAGTGACGTTGTCTAACTTACAAAATGTCAATGAGGCATTATAATTTAGTAAGAGCTATGACTGTAATGCGCTGTGGGTAAATTTTTGGTTTTTTTATGTTGATAGATTTTGTCAGTTTTTATGACAATTTCATTTTAGAATGTTTAATATTTATTGTGAGTAAATTTTTTAATAAGCTTTTTTTGGTATATTTAATAACTAGTTTGCTCTGTAAGCTTTTTTTGGTATATTTAATAACTAGTTTGCTCTGTAAATACTTTTTAAAGTTACGGAACAACACTTGAAATATGTCACAGAAACAGCAAAATTTATGCCAGCGGAAAGTGACTTTATACTTTGTTACAAGGATTGAATTTGTATCAAAAACTCTAATTAATTCAATATTGGGTTATTACACAAAAAAAGTGATAATATTTGACTCATTAAATGTTTTAAACTTGAATTTCTTGGAAAAATAAAAAAATACAACAAATCCACCAGTTTTATGACGTCATGATGACGCCATCATTACGACACCACTCCGAAACACCTAAAAATGTACATCTTC
>JAOBYE010723400.1:0-10391 GCA_025403585.1 Parazoanthus swiftii
GTTGTTGAACGTATGTGCAAACGAATCTATAGAAATAGGTGTTAATGAAAATTATAGGGAATAAGGTATAAAATAGTCTTTAGATTTAGTTGACTTCACTCTACTTCACTTGCGCTCTACTCTACGCTTCACTACTCGAAGAAGAATAAACCAAGATTTAAAGACTGACTTTGGTCTTCATTCATATTACGTTCTGTAATACTATAAACCGTAAAAACCCTGGGTTTTTACCATTTGCCGTAAAACGAAACACTCCCCTCAATTTTGACCCTCCGTTAATTCTGACAGTTTTTTGAAAGAAATACAAAATGGTTTTCCAAGGAACAGAGCGATTTTCGTTTGGCCTTGAAATAAAAACACCCAAACAAAACGCGAACAGAACTCGAACAACGTTTATTTGCTGTGCGAACAGAACGTGAGCAGGAGCGCTTGCTACTGCGAACAAGGAGAACTTATGATTGGCTTGCGAACTGAGCGCGTGCAAGCACGAAGAATTGTGCTATCATTGCTAGTTTTTATTTCTTTGGATAAACGAACGGGCTGTTAGAAATCCACGACAGAGTTTGCGTTCGTAGCTTTCCTGCCATCGGTCGAGGGAAGAATTTGCGAACGCCTTTTTTAAGGTCAAACGAAACTCATTCCAGTCTGACGTCAACAGATACAAGTTGGGAAATCACTTTTAAAAATCAATTCACTACTCCTGTAATTTGCCAACCTCCCGCGTGTTAACATCAGGCTACACCACATGGAAAACCATTTCATGTTTCTCAATGAATACGTACAAAAACCCCATACAAAAATATTCGAGATACACAATACAGATATACTAGTGCTACGAACCAGTGATTTTTGTCTTGGTATTGCGCCCCACTGACTTCAGCTCCCTCACATCAGTTAAACCAGGCTCGGAACCAAGCCCCACCAAGTACTGAACAACTCCGCTCTCGGCGTCAGCGTAGGCCTGTTCCCAGTGGACGCTGAAGCCGTATCGCTCGTTTGTGTAGTTCTTGTCTCTTCCTTCAAGGCCGTCTTTGATCAGTTCAGGAGCCACACTTGGAGGTGATGTGTCAATCAGAATCCCATCCGACGTAATCTGTAATTCAAGTTATCGGCACTTGTCATTTATTCTCAGTTAACAACCTAAATTTAGTTTCTCAAGAGTTTCTTTTTCGGAGTTCGTATGTGTTCCTTTATTTACTCGTATTTCACGTAAGGGGGGGGGGGGGGATTATTGCATCCCAATATCGCTAAAACTTGCGATTTTAATAACAGGATATGCTACACGTTAAATTATAATTATTGACTTTAAGTATGCTCCGTAATAAAGAGTTGTTGCTTTTTACTGCAAGTTGACATTTTATTGCTGTTTCCATAAGTGTAAGAATAATATAAAATTCTGGTGACTAACAATACAACAAATCTGACGTGATTGTTTAAGTCAACTTATGTGTCTGTACTGACTGTCTGCTGTTGTCCCTCTGTCAAATACGTAGACGAAATTGAGCAGAAACGGCCAGAAACTAAACCACGTTTTCCTTTTAATCTGAAGTTAAACAGTTAGATGTTATTAATGAATCACTTTTTTTTCTGTCGTTTCCGACAGGGGCAGGGGAGGGGCAAGTGGGCCGCGTGCCTCCCAAGATTTTTCGCTAGCAAATGTGTCAAATGTGTCAAGCTCAGCAAATTGCCCTAAGTCTGAAAAAAATATATTTTTTTCTAGTTTTTAGACACTCTGATTTTGTTTCAAATGCCGTTTAAAACCTAGGAAAAACGTTTGTAGATAAGTCTACCTACCGTCCTCTTGATTCCTGCTCCATTTATCACCATAACGGTCACGTGATATCTTGTTCTTGGGAGGATGGTGACGTCATCCAACCTAACGAGGGTCATTCCATCATCTGCGATGCTGGTGTTAAGAGAAGTCGCACTTTGAAAACTTCTGACGTCATCGCCTCCAGGATACGTTCCAACACCAATAAGTTGATCCTGAAATCAAGACGAGGTCACTGGTCATGAGTTCTGGCTCCTCCGGCAGATCCTTTTCATTCTATTTAACTATCTATGTGCCCGCGTTATCCGATTTACTGCTCCTTTTTGTGTCATTTAAATTATGAATCCCATTATTAATCGTTCCAAAATTGCGGTGCACGTTAAGCTCAGGATACACGAACTCTTAGTTTTACGTTAACAGTAATACATTTTAGAAGTTTCAATAAACAAAATATTTCTCGTCAGTTTGCTTATAGCATCTTACTCAGTTTATCAGGTTAGGCTGCCTCTGGCCATGTTCTGTTGTGAATAAACTTTGTAAGTGTATCTCGGGAAGTTTAACTTTGCATCTATTGTCGTAGGTTCTGTCTTTTCAGGTTTCTTCTATTCAGCTCTGTCTATACGCTCTCTCTTGATAGCAACGGTTGCTTGCTTGCTAATGCGGGTAATACTAAGTGAAACCAGAGATTACAACAATTGTCACGAGGTTTTCGTGTGCGAAGAGATAAATAAAGACTTCACTTACGATGTACGTTTTTAAATACGAGTACGGCTACTTTACTTTTGAACTTGATATGTTGACTGCGGGATTTCCAGCAGCAATGTAGTAAACGAGAGGACGGCGACAAGATTGACGCGACAACGACTTTGTAGCAACTCCTGTCCGATTTTGATCATACAAAAAAGGTCTCTTCCTCCTTCATTTTAGCTCGCGCTAGGTTTTCTTATTCATAGCATTTAACACGTGATACTCTTACCTTGATTGTACTCTCCCTGTCCTCACACTGCCACTTGGCCCGTAGGCTTAGTAGTTGTCTGACAAAGTCGACATCATCTCGCTGGTCCTCCTGTGTCACGTCAATAACTCTACCTTTGCAAACTGGTGCCGTGCCGTCAGCAACAAAGCCATCTGATTGGATAACCGCCTGAAGACCAGCAGCATTCGTACCTTGAAGGATGACCTTATATGGCTTGCCGGCAGTAAGTCTCAGCTTCTCAATCATCGGGCTTCTTTGTGTCAGCGGTATGTTTACAAAAGATGTGACGTCAACACCAGTATCTCGCGATACTATCTTCCACTCGTATTTGACCATGGGACTCTCGGAGTCGGTAAAAGGAAGATACTTAGCCCGGACTCGCCTGGTGGATGGTAGGTAATCAGCATCCTCCTTTCCCGCTCCATCTTGCAAGTAAACCGGCTTTGGGGCGGTCGTGTCAATTACTATACCGTCACTGCACATCACGGATCTCAGACCGATGGAGTTTATGGCAATAATTCGCGTGAAATATTTGTGTCCGTGCTAAAGACGCAAATCAACAAATTAGAAAGATTGTCGCAAAATCATTTACAGCTACTAAAGAATCTCCCTTTGGAGGACAAAAACCGTCGAGCAATTAAAAATATCTGCTCTGCAGTTAGTCGTAAGCAAAAAGCGTAACAAATACGAATATTTGTGACATAAATAACTTGCGACAAGAATGGCTCACAGCGATCTTAGTTCCTGATTGGCTTGGGTTTCATGTTCGCTCGCACGCCGCACGCAACCCCAGTTTACAACCAACGATGATCGACAGAAAATGAAATAACCTTTTCCCATGATATCTCTTTCTATATTTTCCCTTTTTTTCATTCTTTAACTGCCCACTCTAACTTGTTTTGTGTCCATATCTATGTAACCACAAGATTGACACAAAAATTACGCCACAGTTGACACGAATTATTAGTACGTATGAACTCTTTCAGTCTGTGTTCATTTTCTTATATATAAAGAAACAAGCGTGTACTTTGTAGTTTCAAGCTTTTTCTGTTATAAAATGTTTCGACCGAAACAGCACCATTAATTATGAATCAAGAATATGAACTCTTACAATCACATTTGAAAATGAATCGTGCCAACGGTAAAGTGTGCAAAATGAGGAAAGAGTCCACGGATACTAATTTTATAGGGTATCGAGTTGCATCGCACCACACAGTGGATAACAGAAAAAAAAGAAAGAAGTTGCGTAGAACGGGGTCATTACGTTTAGTATGGATCACTGATGAAACTGAAGCGAACCAAGAATTAAGACTATTCATGAAATTCGTTCTCGATACGTTGTGCGTGTTTAACAGTAACACACAAACTCCATAACAAGGGACAGACAATACAGTCACCTGCAAACTTAGGCCCGATGTTTGAATAGAAGGCGAGTCCCCAAGAGACATCATTCCAGTCACATCGGCCTCTTTGTCGTCCAGAGTGCATTTGGCAGTCGAGGAGATACCCCACTTGACACTAACAATGTTTTCCATGCCTCCCTTTAAGGCGTAATTCAGTCCCAGGGCGTAGTTATCGGACTGGTAGTCAAGGTCTTGCCCAATCTTCGCTCCATCGTAGACATAAAGCAGCTGGGGAGCTGGGAAATTGTAGACCTTTTAGCGGAGCTTACGTTTGCAAATTAATATACAAAATGCAGGATTAACAGGGTTGACCAACAGCTGCTTGAGGCGGCTCTCTGATTGGTTAGTCGGACAATAACAATAATAATAACCAACACCTTTTAAGGTGTTGGTTATTATTATTGTTATTGTTTTAAAAAACAATACAGAACCAATGAAATATATTAAGGAGCTGCTTTGTTGAACGATCACAATAAGAGACGATTAAGCTATCTTACTACCAAATTAGCACTGTACATTTTGCCATCTGTCAATGTTGTAAACAAGGAAGTAAGTTTCTTTTAAAGCTACAAAGATTTTAGAGTTACTCCTGTGTTTGCTATGTAGTTTTAAAACTTTCAAATTATTTAAATGTTGATGCTTGAATTCTTATGGATATCCATTTCCTTCTTTCTCTTTCTTTTTATAACATGTTTATTTGTAATAGTGTCAATTATCAACGGCGACGGAGACAAAATGTCCAGCAAACAAACAAACCTCTTCGTTTAGCCGTAAATTTAGGACACAAGGCTGGCTGGCTGTCCATTCCCTGCTCGTTAGTTGCCACAACGCTGACGTACACATCTCGTCCGTGCATGACGTCAATGTTTGGTACTGCAAGACTCAGAGAGGTTCCTGTGTTCGTGGAGAAGTCATCCCCAGAGGCCTCTATGGAGCCGATACGAACCCAGTAGGATCCTATGAAAAAAGGAACGTGAAACAATTTGGGAGTTTCGAACATAACAATTGAAAAAAAAAACATAACGCGATTTCAAAGACAATGTCTACGGTATTTCTTTTCCAAAACAGGATTTAAAAAGAGAACTGTGAACTGCGTCCAATAACTTGACCTCTTATGTTAGTAATAATAATAATAATAATATATATCAACTTTATTAAACGAGGGTGACACTTAACAGTTTAAAACTAACAAAACCTGTGGCCCCCCAAGTCCACAATACCGGCATTAACTTACTCCTATCGACAAGTGTGTGGGTTCTTTTAAGTCCCCGTTAGAACATAGGAGACTAGACCAACGGCTTAATGTGGCGAAAGAAGGTCGCCCAAAGTTCAACCCTTGACTGGCCGGGGATTGAACCCGGGATCTCCTGCTTGGCAGTCAGAGATCTTACCAACTGCGCTAACCTCGCACACACGTTAGACTGTTTGGGATCCTATTTCTCCGTTAATTTGCTGTTAAATCAAAACCTTGGATCAGACGATTAAACCCTGGGTTTGCGCTTTGATAAGCCGAATGATCTTTCTAGGTCCGTTTAACAGGATTTGACGAGGGATTTCTTATAAAAACATGAACCGTCACATCTCTGCTGAGTTTTCCTTGTTGTTAAATTATCAATGAATTCCCAGTCTACGATTACAGTAGAAATAGGTCACTAACCGATTTTTGTGTCCTCTTGAAAGCCATGCCATTGGACGAAGTATTTCTTATCCCCAACCTGTCTGGCGGTGCACGATCCAGCTATTGGTGGAGTACGATCAACACTCTGCAATAGCATGATTTAGTTAGGAAGAGAATACGTCTTTTGTTCCGGATTTTGTAGTAAGAAAATGGAGATACTCCAGATCCAGTGTCTCGCTGATACGAAACTATACCGGAAACTAAAGGCATAAAGATGAAACTTAACTTAATAGCTTGTTTCCCAAATGCACTTATTACAAAAGGCGTTATTTTCATTACACTTTAAAATTATCAATGAGATGAGATTGTTTATGCACAATTGCTTGTTTCGTAAAATGCTTGGTAGTTTCTTTTCTGTATAACGCTCAGCACACACAAACAATTGAGCTAAAAGCTGCTGTTCGTAGGTCCTTCACCATTGTCGGATTGAGTAAGTTCGAGTTAACTGATTCTGTCTGTTTCCACTGGACAGGTCGATTAGCGCGGGACCTTATTTGCCAAATTCTCCCACTGAGCACCACAGCAACCAGGTTCCGATTGCCATCGCTTTCTATTTAAATACTGACCTGTCGAGTATACCAGACTAGACAAATAGAAAACATCCCTTCAAACAAGGATGTAACTAAGCTTAATAATATTCACTGGCAATAAATAATTGTTTGGTGTGAGTTACCTTTTTGCAGGTGGAGAAAAGAGTACGTTCAATAGTTCTGGCCCTCCACCACCACTCACCAAGTGTCTTCTTACTACACCAACTGAGAACGCGAGAGAACACCAATCAAATGTATGAACAATGATATTTAGCAACAATCACTTTTTCATTACTGATTGGACATTTGTAAACGCAAAAGAGACAGTTTGGTATCCTTTCACCATTTCGTTTATACTGATGAACTGGCGTTTACATGAAATCTAGAATATAAAAAGAAGTATTTAGTGATCTTTTGAGCTGAACCTTCAACCATAGTTAATAGAGCGAAATGGTTACAAAACTTGGCCAGTTTCTTTGTTTTAAGGTTTTGTTCTCTATTTCTTTTGTACGGTGGCCTTGACGGTGCACAAAACACAAAAGTTATTAAAATGCATATGAACAACCAACCAGTAAAAAAATTTTGGCTCACACGTTGAACAAAGCAATGTGCACTGTCACGGTCGTTCATCCTAAGTCAAAGTAGCTTTGTACACTCCTTTTGAAGTCTGTTGAGCTTCACAACCAGTTAATTTTATCAACTATGCTTCAACTAAAAACACTAACTTTTTCTTAGTACTACAAATGCAAGTCTCACACATGAATCTAATACAGTGTCCAAGCGATACCAAACCTGATCTTAATTCTGCAAGAAAATGTTTTACACTTGAACCAAACGCAGTTTCTAAGGCGGTACCAAGTTAACCTGTTTTTAATACTACGACTAAACAGTTTACAAATAAATTGATCAACACCATCTACAGCCGACCTACATAATACGTTCTCTTAATATTGCAACTCAGTATTTTACATTTGATTCTAGTGAAAAGCTTGAAGCGGAGTTGCAATAGTCCAGTTTCGTATTTGTAGTTGCCGCTGATTACAATGACTACAGACTCGTTAACTCAGCGTTAGCCTCGAATTGGTGTTAAATATTCATAAATACCAAACTAGTGACGAGCTATTTACAACTCTGTGTATTGTTAGAGGCTAATCGTTCTCGTTGGTATTTTTGTATATTCAACACCAAGTCGAGGCTAACGCTGAGTGAACGGGTCTGCCGTCATTGTAATCAGCGGCAATAACGAATACGAAACTGGACTATTACCCAATCTTGATATTGCAACCCAACACTTCACACTTAATTTTAAGAAAAAGTTTTAAACAGAGTTTCGTTTACCTAATCCTGATACTGCAACCCAGTATTTTACACTTGATCTTAATGCAAAGTCTGAAGCGATACCACAACCAAACACGAATGCTCAGCGGAGTCATCTGCATCTTTAGCTCGAGACACGTCTTCAAAGGCCATTTGTCAATCTTGATACTCAGCTCTGAAATAAAGTACATACGGAATACCTTTTCAGTTAGTTTACGTTTTCTTTAGTAGCTTTTAATCGAAGAACTGGTCAAGAAAACAAAATTAAATCCGTTCTCAGCAAATTGCCCGACAAGAATTAACTTGTTCACATTGTTGTATCTTTTAATAATCAAACTTTGTAACGAGAAGCTACCTTCGGACACTATCGTGCACTACCCCATCCCCTTTTTTATTTTTCTGTGCAGTAATTTTCCTGAAGAGAATATAGTGGCGTCTCACTGAGTTTGTTGTTGTTTAATTTTACTCCCACTCATGCGAACGTCACTCTATTTAACAGTTCTACACGAGAAAAGTACCTTTTGATGACAATTTTTAAAGTTGTAAACTTATTTAAGCTTGTTTAAAATTGAAAAAGCATTTGTGAGACATCTTTTAAAATATACGGAACTTTGTTTCATATCAGTACACGTTTTATTCAGGAGTAAGTGCATTACTTGTAAAAAAATGACGTTTTCCTAAATAAACAAGTACTTTAATAAATAAATAAAAAATAATGTTGTTTGAACGAAATCAAGCATGTAATCAATTTACATTTCATTCTTCAGTTTCTATGTAACTGGTACCTAAAATGTTTTGTTTAGTAGGAGTCAGTAGAGAGTACTTTACTTTCTCTCTCTAGATTTTTTAGGAAAAGTCAGACCAACATTCATGTAAAACAGTCTATAATTGAACTGCTCATTGACTAAAGAATCGCAGTTTACAATTCAAAAGGGCTGCAACTGTAACCGTAGAACAGGTTACGCAAGACCAAGAAAGATACAGACTAATACAAGTAGACCCAATTTTAGCAATACATTTTGTTGATAACGAGTTCTAGTGGCCAGCGGTGTCTCACCTGGAATAAGATATGTCTCCAGCAGGCGTGCTTCTATTGTTATCCCCGCCTCCACAATCCACAGGGATACACTGGCCCCAACATGCACTGCGACCCAAGCTCCAGGGATGATGCCTAATTTGAACACTTTATCACGTGCACACAGCTTTCCTTGAAAGTCCACGAAGTAATACCCACCAGCGCCCGCGAACAGAGTGACCGGAATACCAAACACGATAATCACCTGCTGGTAGTCCGGGAAGAACTTGTGGTAACCTGGGTATTAGGATTAGTTTTATCAGTGTATGGAAGGCGTGATTCGAGTTATTGTTTTCTTGTCCTGCCTTTGTCTGATATTTAAACAAATGAGTGTCTGACTGATTCTGAGATTGTACCTCTATCTTTGCTTTCGGTGTTCCACTATTGTTAGAATTTCCGGTAAAGCCGAAAGTTTTAGCGATGCAGGTAGAAAATTTCAAAATTTCGGAACTGCCAAAGAAAGATCCCTAGACACATGTAGCTGTGTTTGTGGAAGAAATAAAGAGTTACAAGATTGCTTGGACATGCGCAACTGAACACGTTATCTCACCTCTTAGGCTGGTCTCACCCCTAAACAGGGTCACACAGGATCCCATCTCCCCAACGGCCCTCCTTCCCCGATGATGGCTTCTTTTATGAATCCCCTCAAGCTCTGTTGAGTACACATCCGATTCCAGCAGTTGCTGCTCCACGCTGCGCTTGCGCAATTGTCCGCACCGCATTTCCCCGATAGGGAACAGACGGCGCGGAGACAGGATGTAGTCGTTCAGAACACGGAAGAACAGACAGTTCTCGTGAATACCAAACGTCATTTTCAGAATTGGTAACTTCATTTTAAAATAACGGTCCTCAAAGTCTCCACCTGCACAAAGAACAGAAAAAGAACGGCGCTCAGTTTTTCTTAGTATATTTTCTTTATCTATTTTTATGTTTCGCTATAATGTATAAAAAAAAAACAGGGAAAACAACAGCGACGGACACCCTTAAACGTAGAAGCAATGAGGCTGGGGGGGGGGGGGGGGTGGGGGAATCAAATTGACCAGCCCCATCGTTTGATGCTTATTAGGTGACGTCACACTTGATAACACAATCACAACAAGTCACGCAACTTGTGTGTTGACTCCAAGCTTCTCTATCTGAATCTATTTTCAATTGTGCGACTAATAATATTAACTAAATGTACGAGTTGATGGATTCATAGATAAATTGATAAATTAATGAAAAAGGTAAAGTTATGTTAAAATCACCTGTACATTGACTACCTTAAGGCAACGGGAAGATGTGCTTCGAAAAGTTGTCAGAAGGGAACATAAAGTAATGTAACCAAAAAACCTATTACTCCAGTGTTTTAAACAACTTAGTTCCATCTATTTCGAGCCAGTCAAATTATTACAACTTTTTGTATATCATCAAACGTTATGGAACTTATAGAAAATCAGTCAAAACTACCTTGCAATTCAATCTTTTCCTTTAGGGCAAAGGTTCCACTAGAAAAGGCAGCGACAATGAACTCGTCATCCACTCGCTGTACAGACTCAAGCCCACTGGGCGTGCGCACAACCCGGGACAAAGTGTTTTCACCAACTTCGTCTCCACCAGTCAGATCATGGAACTCAAGCTTACACTGATATCCTGGAATAT
>JAOBYE010723411.1:0-10391 GCA_025403585.1 Parazoanthus swiftii
CATGCTCCGCTGCCACGACAAAAAGTCGGTACGTGTGTGGCAGTTTTTATTTCCCGACTAAATTTCGGCGTCAAAAAATCGGAGGTCTTACGACAAAAAATCGGCTCGTGTGTAGCGGCCTTAACTTGTTACATTTTGACCTTTAGAGTTAATGAGATGGTAGCATTTCCATTAGCATTGCTAACTTCTAGTTTAACTGAACTTAGTAAACTATTTTCATTTTATTATTATTATTATTATTATTATTATTATTATTATTATTATTATTATTATTATTATTATTATTATTTGGTACTTTCGAAGTTGAAAGAACCAACAAGACGCTCTGTAGTTTGAGAAAAACTAAAAACATCTTTCACTTTTTAGCGAATAAAAACAATAATGAGGCAAAGAACGAAGACAAGAAGTTGAAAGCAGGCCCAGCGATATCAGGAGAGTCCGCTGTGCAAGACGAGAACAAGAAGCTAGGAACAAAAGCTCCAGCAACAACTGTTGATCACACATCTACCGGAAATACAGTACCTCATGAGTCTGCGAGCAGTACTACGCAGCGGTCAACGATTAGCGTTAGCAATACAACACTGTCTGTTTTTAAGACTCCAGTGTTTATAAAAATACACGCAACAAGCCCGACAACGGAAACAGACCCGGTTACTGGGGTGATACCAGCCCTTATTATCCTGTCAGTACTGGCGGTCCCTATAATATTCCTGTTATGCATTAGTATTGTCCTGCGTATACGAGCATATCGCAGAGACAAATACCGAAGCGTGAAATTCGGAGAGCTGGGGATGAAGGGCGATCTGGCGGTCAGCCGCTCCAAAGGATGGTGCTCATATCTCAATTGCTGTGACAAACGAAAATATGGCTTTGATAAGGTGACGTTAAATGACTTCTACAGCGACAGTGATAGCGAGGGAATCTAATACGCTGCAGAGATTTTGTATTTGATTTAGTATGTGACCACGTGCGCTGAGTGTGACGTAGAATCGGCAGACGCCTAAGAACCATTCCGCCATATTGGACATCAAAAGCAAATGGCGCGAGTTTAGGTTTTTGTAAAACCAAAATTTTTAAGTGTGAAATACGCTAATCTGAACCAAGACACACTTTTCCTTCGAAGCAAGAAAAACACGTCTGACTCCTCGAAGCGTTAAGTGGCGTCTAGCACTGATCATGCATAGCTTGGTTACTCTCCAGGACAATGGAGGGGTGGATGGGTAGGCTCCCGCACTGGGCTTGGCGCTTAGAGGTCAAAATTACGGGTTGTACCATTTAGGGTGTTAGAGACACAAATGAACGTTTGATTTCGAAAAGGTATCCTTTAGGGATGTAATGTGCCAGGATGCCTTATCAGAATAATGAAAAAACAGAAATACGGTAAATGTCACTTTTCAATCCCTACACAGCTTTCTTAAGGGGCAAATCCACATGAATTGACTATTAGCTTTCCTAACAATAACTATTAATGTGTATCCCTATGGTACATATTAGGAGGAATAATTAGCTGGAGCCGCACCTAAACTGGTACCCTTAACCCTCTCACTCTCAAATAAGCCAAATGGCGTATTGCTGAATTCTCCTAAACTGCCTCTATAGTCTTTTTGTAAACAGGTTGGGAGAATTTTGTTTTTCATCTTAGATAAATTTTTTGAATGATCAATCACTATATTCTCATTACCAAACAATCTATTTTTTATTTGGATATCGTAAGGAGATTTACATACGGATAAACTGGCTGGGGCTGAACGGGTTAAAATATTTCGACGATCATCCTCGTCATGTCCCGTATGGGAGCCCCCCTGGGGGAGGGGGTACTCCACCACCCAATTCGCATGAATCAGTGAATCGGAAAAACTTAAACAAGTCTAGGGACCAGTGAGGGAATTTGTGAAAATGCATGGCAACAGCGTGTTTGGTTTGTATATTGTAGCATATCGCACTTTGCCGCATGGCTTCACACCTGGTCCCCATACAAACGAAAAGTAAATGCTGTTTTTAAACTGGATTGGCGTTAACGCTTCGGGTTTTCAGACTTGCTTTTCTTGCTGCAAAGGAAAATTAGTATTCTATCCGACCTATGACGTTTTCCGATGAATTGAGAAACAGTTGTCCTTCTTTTTAATACAATTTTTTAAATTAAACAAAACTTCGGAAAAAAAGTCGAGAAACTCTAGAAACTGCTTTCTCATAGAAAGAACGTTCGGGTCCTGGGCCCGGTTGTTGAAAGTCCGATAAGTACTAATCCTGGGTTAGTTACCATAAAGTTAACCAAGGATTAGCACTAAACGGGCATTGAACAACCGGGCCCTGGTGCCTAGTCGACGGCGGCTGTATAAAAGAACGAAACAGGTTTGTTGGGTGTTTTTTCATCCAAAGTTAATACGTTAGGCACACAGCGCTCGTGGTGTGACAAACTGAGTGGCTGACTATAATAATGCTAAAGAATATTCCAACTGTTGCACCAGTTGTTGAAAAAATTAGTTAAATCCTGGCAGACTTCAAAAGTTAACAATTTTCATAAAATATTAAGTTTGCGGTCTTATGTATTAGAGGGACAAACGATAACGAATATTAGGATATATATATAGTTATGCGGTAAGTGAAGTATATATAGGGGTGACAATTCACGGTCTGGTATATCAGAAACTAACTGAATGGAAAGTAGCTAATGTCCTTTATTGCAGACTGTTTCCAAAAATATTGAGAGACGCCTGCATAATGCAGAAATTTTGAATTAGAATTCACCGTTTGGTATGCTTAATACGTACCACGGAAAATGTTGAAGACATTTTGTATTACAATACGTTTTCTGTAGAAACTTGAATTTTATTTTTTTAAACCGACAACTAAAAGAGCAAATGTAGGTTTCTTAGCAACGACCAACCCACCCCTCCCCTAAACCTAATCTAAACATAATCCAAACCTTAACTTTAACCCAAATCTAAGGGAGGGGTGAGTGGGTAGCTGCCCAGAAGTCTATATTGATATGAAAAAATGAACATAGCCCGAGCTTCAGACTTCTTCTCTTTTCACTCAGAGATGCTTATTTTTAGGCCAAAAAAAAGGACAACTTATCGACGCTTTTAATGTGCAAAATATTAGACCTATCTCAAACCTCCCCCCCCGAAAAAAGTACGTTTTGTACACTTGAGAAAACGTCTAATTTTGTGAACAACCTCTTAAAGACAGTTATTTTATGTACAAAATTAAAACCATATACGAAGAGGCTAAATTTCATAAAATTTAAGAAAGGTCTTCGGCCAAAATTTTGTTGGTCATTAGGTGACTTTGAGAGTTTGGCAGGTAGACCTCGTAAAATGTGTTCACAGTATAAACAAGCCCTCTAACGTAACATGCAGTTAGTAAGTGTTAAAGCCTGGTTCACGCTTGTGACTGGATAAATAACCATAAGCTCAACGTAAGGGAACATTCGTTTTTTTATAGGAGGGGGGTGGGTCATGTTTTTTACACTGCATAAAAGGGGGGGTATTGGAATTTTCACACCATTATTAAAGGGGGGCGCAAGATATTAAATAACAGCCTAGAGTGGGTTGCAAATTTGATACCATTCTTAAGAGGGGGATGCCTAAGTTTTGTATGACCTGTCAAAGGGATTTCCCAGCCCCCCCCCCCCTTTTAAAAAATGAATGCTCCCTAATAATTAAAATTAAAAAGGAAAGACAAAGGAACGCTGATGCGAGTTTAACCGATCTCCTCGCGTACTTGACCTTCCTTTGTGTTTCTTTGTTACTTAGATTCCTTGTACTTAAACTTATGCTTATTGCACAAGTGTGAACCGGGCTCAAAGTATGAAGACATAGACAGGTGTAATTTGCTATATTAAACCGACACGATGAATCGTGTCGGAAATGAGATTCCCAGCGATATGCCAAAAGGCTACCTTTATTTCTACTGTTTTTTACAGAAAGTGTATGTTATTTTTTTATTTATTTTTTTAAAAAAATACCCTTAAGGCTGCAGACTCCCGAAATACACGTTTGCTTATTGAAGGTGTCAGTTGTCGTTCAGTGGCGGGACCAAGTTCGGAAAAGGGAGGGAGTGAACTGCAAATATGGGGGGGGGGCATCTGTGCTCCAAAAGATGTTGGTTTCAGTGTTTTTCTTGTAAACTGTTTCCAAAGTTACCGACGAAAGGGAAGCCCGGGCCCTAGCTAATTAACGATTTTGTTAACAAAATTGAGCTTAGTGCAGATGTCGCCTGTCTCAGCGACCTCAGAACTCGAAGGTTTTGTAAAACACCCAGCCACCTTTCTCACAATTTTACGGCAGTTTTAACAAGGGCGCATGCGCACACTTTTTGCAACGCTATAGCTAGCGCTACATTCCAAGTTGCTGAGAAAATTACGCAGTGTAACAGGGCCTTTAATCTACTTAGAGCATGTTTCGCTAATTTTCAGCTTTATTAGACAATTCAAATTAACTATATTTGGTAAGAATGCAAGACAATAAACAAAAAGTTGTAGTGCATTGACCGCCGAAAAAAACGCGTTCGCGCGCTCTGATCTGATTGGCTAGCGGTTGTAGTATCACTGAAATTGGGACACTTTTTATTTATGTTTTTTTGCGATCCGTGCTTATCCATAAATGACCTCATTTTTTATGGGTTGCGGAGGTCATATATGGCACATGAAAAATGTTTTTTTTCTAGCCGGCCTTGGCGATACTTGTAGACCACCCCTACTAAAATAAAAGGTGTGACGAGCTGCCCCGGCTCTCCCCCAGACCCCCCGGTTCATTAGAATCTGTTTTGATTCGAAGACACAATAGCAATAATATGTAAACAGAAGACGATAGTGACTAGGGCTCCTAGTGTCCATGTTCTACAATGTACCAACAAACACGTCGGTTATTTGGGGGTAGAATCCAAACATTTACTTCGTGGAGCTTTACCAGAGTCATTACAAACTCGAGCAGCTCAAAATTTGAGACCAAGAGAAGAAATAAACGACTGATTTGTAAGTACACGGTCGATCCAGGTCAGTTACGCCGACTTTACTCTCAATCTCATCATTCTCAAGACTGCCATCTTGTAAAGACTGCTGTCGACGGTGATTACCTTACTGTATCTTGGAGCGGCGAGATCCACTCAAAGTTTTATCACGTTTGGCTACGCGATCACTGCAGATGCGGTGAATGCCACGATGGTTATTATGACGAAAAACTGACCGATCTCTTGGAGATATCGCTCGATATCAAACCAAAGGAAGTTCAACTTATGGAGGGAAATCAAGTGCAGATCACGTGGCCTGATGGCCATATATCGCTGTTCGACGGTCAGTGGTTGATGAATCATTCTGATTTGAGAGCCAAAGAGAAAATCTTCGAAGATGAACCAGAACCTATTGTTTGGGATTCAAGAATCAGTGCACGGCTTCCTTGTGCACTGACCTATGACGAAGCAATACAAGATGAAGCGAAAACTTTTGAACTCGCCGAAAGGATCAGAAAGTACGGCTTCGCTTTTCTTCGCGATACACCCTGCAAACCTGAAGCCATCGAAAGTGTGGCCAAGGCATTGGCTGGATATTTGAAAGAAACCGGTCATGGAAGAGTTTGGGAAATTGGAGGAAAGCAATCTATGAATTTCTCCCGGGGCTACACGAGTAGTGCTCTTAAATGTCACACAGATCACTGCTATTTCAATGATTCTCGCAGCTTGCAAATATTGCACTGTGTGGAGCACAAAGGGGAAGGGGGTTTGTCATTGCTAGTTGACGGCCATAATGCTGCCTATAAGCTTGAGAGGGAAAATCCAGAGTTGTTTCGAATCCTCTGTGAGACTAATGTTTCCTTTAGATATGGCGTGCAAGGAACAGTCGATTTTAAGGCGTACGGTTCTATCATCACTTTGCATCCGCTGACAGGGAAAGTCGTGGACATCAGATACAAGCCGAACCATCTCGCCACGCTCGACTGGGTAAAACCTGATGATGCACCAGGGTTTTACAAAGCCTTAGATACCTTTCTTCGGATTCTTCGAGCACCGGAGAACGAGTTCAGTTTCAAGCTAAGTCCTGGCCAATTGCTTATCATGGAGAACACAAGGGTTTTGCACGGTCGTTCAGCTTACACGGGCACTCGGCATGTCATGGGGTGCTATGTTAGTAGGGACGAGTTTCTCAGTAAATATAGGATCAGGAAAGCATCCTACAGTAGGAATTAACTAATACGTGCTATTTTAGCTATTTGTAAAGGAATACAGAGTTAGAAATAAGCTCAACCTTTAAGAGACTTTTTATTATTTAGGAGGGAGTCGGCAAGATTCAGTTGTAACTCCTCCCCCCTCCTTTTTACACGTTTTAGCAATGTTACCCTACGAAACTTGATTAATTTTTCCTCGATCACCCTTCTTGCTAAACAAACTTTATTTGCTAAATAGTTGCCTTCATACAGATGTGTCATGTTTAGACACAATGTAAACTTATTCACTTTTACTAGTTCCTTTAGACAAATATTAGGAGTCGAGTTTAACGCTATCATGGATCAGTTAAACTGTCCATGTAAACCCAAAAGCGTTCAGTATGGCTCTACTCTCAGAACGAAAAGATCCTATTGGATCTTTGACAATAGAATTAATAGTAATTGACACGTCCTCACAATAAGTCATTGTATGTTCATCTACGGATATTTAGGTTTATCCCAAAGGTTGGGTTTGTTAATACTGTTATTTTATCCAATGGCATCTCTCGTTCTCAAAGTAGAGGGTGACTCAAAGCTTTCAGTCTCGAGCAATGCGAGGCTAATGACCGTTGACGCCGATGCCCAAAGAGTCTTTGGGTCGAAGTCCAAAAGAACTAACCTGGGCCGCTTAACTGGATTTTAATTAGTTGAGAAAAAGTCTCGTGTCTTTTCTCCGTCACGTGTAAATTAGCCCTTTTCACAGGCTGAGGAATGTGGGAGCAACGAAGCGAGGATGCAATTTTTTAAGGTTCGCCTGAAACGAGTGTTACGCGGAACAGTACTATACAAGTTTTAAAATTGGTAGGAGAAGCTGATACGTCATAGCCTTTCTAATTAAAGTTCTTTCAGTAAAGCTCGTGTGCTCATTGGTTCACAACAAACAATACCTTGATCTATATCATTTCTTTCGTTCCCTTTTTTGCCCATTGAATGATTTGAACCTTCGCTACTCGACGCCTTATCTGTTCACACTATCAAACCACCAAACTAACAAGTCGATTACACGACAACTACTAGTAGCTGTTATTTGTCCGAGTTCATTTCAAATAATTCATTCGTATTTAATTACGGGAATTCGTTTAGTCTTCAGTTTCTATAATAAACAGAGCTCGGCAGATTCCTTAGTTGTTCTGGAGTTCCTGGCCCGGTTGTTCCAAACCCCAAAATCCCTAATCCTGGGTTAACTTTATAGCTTTTATTGTTACACTCTTTTTTTAGAAGAATATACTTTATAAGGATATCGAGGCTGAAAATCGCGAAAATTTAAGAATAGTTTAAGAATAATGCTGAGGCTGAGATTTTGTTAAGAATATAATTTTCTGCAACATATAAATATGTTTACAATAAAATTTAAATATTTGGAAATTCTTAATAATTTTTTGGTAAGAATTGCCAATGAACGTCACATTTGTTCATTTAGTTAATTAAGTAACCGTTTAGCCGTCTCTGTGAGAAACCATTTTTTGAATGCAAATGTCCAAAAGTCACTGACGTGACATCGTGACCCTGCTTCAAAGCGACTGAGATAATGTATACCAGGATGTTGCACAATGTATGAACGCTATCATCTGGAGACTCAGGAAGGCAACGCCATGCTGACAGCCACATTCTATTGACCTGTGTTCTAAGAATATTTTAAGAATATTTTCAGCCTCGTAAAGCCAAAATATTGAGAATATTGAGCCTGAGTCTGAAAAACAATATTCTTCCAAAAAAAAGAATGTAACCAGTATTAGTATTAATCGGGCTTCGAACAACCAGGCCGGGTTGTTGAAAAAATAATTAAGGTTGCCAATTTTTGGTCATCCACTTTTTGCCTTTGAAAAAATAGCGTTTTCATTTTGTTCTTTTCGCCCCACTCACCCTTCACCATGTACCCAGTACCCCTCCCCTCTTACCAAAAATCAAACTGCGGGTCCCTTAATCCCAGGTGGGTAGAGATGATTTACTGAAAGCGCTCCCATAAGATACAGGATTCGTCGACGCGATAGATCTCTGTTGTCGGTTATTCTCAATGGAGGACCAGCTTGCCGCTTCTTTTCAAGCTTTTCTCTTTCTCTTTCGAGCTGAAGCAGTTTTCCGTTTACTTTCTTTGTCACGAGTAAAGACTTTTCGTCAAATTGCGTTGTTTTTTTACTTATGTGTTCAGCCTTCGTCAGCCCTTCACCTGTTTGTGACGACACAACCAGTTTTGTCTCACTTGTCGAGTAATCAGCGTCAGTTTGAGATTTTGAAGCATTCCCGTTGGGTTTACGTTTTCGACGTTTCGCAGGCTCTTCTGAAGCTGTTTCTTTTCTCCCAGATACAGCATGGATATTATGCGCACGCGCAAAACGTTCTCGCTGCTCCAGCATTTTTTCCCGTCGCTTAGCAACACGCTTTCTGTTTGGAACTTTTATGAGCCGTATCTTGTTAGGATCAGTTAAAATCTCCTCCTCAGAGTCAGTTTCGTCAATGATAATGGGACTTTGAGGACGCTTTTTTTCAAACGGTGCTGGAATTGGCGGGAAAAACACGTAGCCATTATCTGATTCTACACTTTTGCTGTCAATGGAATCTTCCGAAGTTTCGCTGAGATTATCGGCGTTTTTCAGGTCATCTGCGTAATAAATTTCGTACCCATGGATACCAACCGCAGTTTTACCGTTGACTCTGAAAAGCTCTCGCCCTTGCTCGCGGAATTGTTTTTGGCGTTGTAAATGAGTACTTCCAGTTCCAAAAAGAGAATTTTTATTTGCATTGTCAGTTTCTTGTTTAACTTGCCGTTGCTTCTTGGCATTCCCCTCGTTTTTCAACTTGTTCTGTAGTCTCTCAATTTTCAGTTCGTGCCTTTTTATGGCCTTGCGATCTCGATCTTTTTCTTCACGAGTTCGAGTATTTAACTGGAGTCTTTCTGATGCCTTATAAATGCGTTCTTCAAGCCTAGTTTTTTCTCGATTCAGTCTTGCTTTAGAATAATTGAGTTCTCTATATTTTTCTACAACATCTTTTATGTTTAAACTTTTATCTCCAGTGGTCAATTTGTCCTGTCTGTCGTTTGTGCCTGAACTTTCTGTTTCCTTTGCACTTGGAAACTGTATGTTTTCTAACCTGCTTGTCGGCTTTGTTTTCATTCGACTTTGAAGCACTGACATCAGTTTCTCATTTCCAGCAATTTGTGGAAAAAGTCTATTAGAATATCTTTTTTCATGTTCCAAATTGTTGCGACCGCCGGGCGAGTATTTTTGCGGTGTATGGACATTAACTTTTGGAGAGTATCCGCTCACTTTATATTGTGATAACGAATTTGTTTTGTCTTTTCGAGAATTAGTTTCAACAATGTATTCTCTCTTCTCTATACCTCCTCTCTCTGTATAATTTCTTCTAGTGTAAGCATTCTTTTGTCGATGTAGTTTCTCCGGTTCCCATTGCTCCAAAGTGTCCAGTTCCCCAATCAATTTTTGCACGGTTTTGTTTGCCCGAACAAACGCTTTTGTACACCGACGCTCATCTTCGCTCACTTCCCTAATATCTATCTCCATCATGGTTTCCTATACATCACGATGTATTCATTTCATACAGTTGTGACTTTCTTGCCGGTTCAGTAAATAAGCTAGCTAGCTCAGTAACAAGTTGAAATTCGTTTGCGCTTAATCCGACTGTGCAATCACATGACAACGAACTCAATGTTAACTTTGAAAAGAAAAACTTTTCAAAAACACTGTTGGATAAACTTAGGCAAAACAGTATTCTCTTTTTAGAAAAACATGCCAAACTATTTTATTGTTTTTCCCAGCAGTTTTCATGTGCTTCCCTCAAAGGAAATTTAAGAAGTTTCATTTTGTTAAAGGTCTTAAAACTAAGGCGACGTAGGGGTTTACAAAAATATTTTCAAACTAACTAAATAACTTCGACGAAAATAAGAAAACATATTTAATTAACACGGTCTTGCTTTTATTGTTTTTTCAGCAGGGTTCGCCGGCCAGCTGCTGCAGACGGCAGAGTTTGCCATGAAGCATTCAAAATAACTACATCGCCATAAAATAAATACTAGCTATGCAATGCTTTCGAGTGGGATACCATGAAATATGCCACGCGTCACTTGTATACACACGAGCCTTTGGGCGAGTGTGTATACGAAGAAAATGCAAGTGACAAGTGGCATTTTCCACGGTATCCCATGAGAAAACATTGCATAACTAAATTATG
>JAOBYE010723422.1:0-10391 GCA_025403585.1 Parazoanthus swiftii
CACCTTAGTTCTACACCAGGTCAAAACAGTGTCATAAGCACATCGCTGTTGGCTGTTTAAAGATCTTACAGATTCACGAAGTAAGTCATCTGAAATATCTGACGGTTGGTTTTGACTTACAACAGCAATACCTGGTTCTCTGGATTGTACAGGGTTATCTCCTTGGGCAAGATGTTCGGGTGACTGCTCATTAAATGATTCACCAAGTGGCGAGTTATTATGCCATTCAGATTGCATGTCTTGATTTTGTTGATCATTTAGACAATCATACAAGTGTAAACCACCAAGGTCATTACTTCTTAGAAATTCAAGAGCTTCTGCCACTGCTTCAGCATCAGGTTCAAACTTTGCTCTGTTTGAATCAACAATGGCTTGCACTTCTGGTTCATAAAACTTAGATGCATATGTTTCTTGTGTGCCAATTAGGTCTAAAAGTTCATCTCGCCAAGGAAAATACAGCATCAGTAAATGATGAAAAAACTTTTCAGGTTCTTTTTGTTTGTTTGGAGTATGAAACCTGATAACAGCTCCAACTTTTCTGCACTTCATAACTTCATTGGTATTTATTAATCGAATTGTATTTGGCAATTCTGCTGCACTACCAGCTGTATCTGTATGCTGTGACTCGGCCACAGTGTCAGTAAGAACATCTGGCTGGGCATCATTCACTTCATCTCGACTAGTATAATCTTTGTAAAAGTGAGAGGCAAATTCTGCTAGGCATAATTTATCAACCGAAGCAATTGAAGTTGGTCTGTTACAGTAACGTTCAATAATGTTTGACTTAAAGATATCTGTACTGTCATCATCCAATTCCCCTAGTTCATCTTGGCTTTTGGGTATGCGCAATCTATTTTGTGGCAAATCGGTGCTCACAAATATTGTTTTTGGAAATGTTTTCCTCAACCAAAGTTCTGGCATGCATCGATAAACACATTCTTGTGCACTCACTTCTCTAGTAGAGAGGAAAGCAGCACCTACTTTTCTCAAACTGTCTCTGACACTCGAATTAGAATTTCTTGCTTCCCTTGCTGCATTTGTGATAGCCTGTGAACATTCAGTTTCATCTTTTGAGAAATAAGAGCAAACATATGTTATGCATTTGTAATGATTAAAAACTGGCTGCAAGTCAACATTTGCAGCAAACCCTTGTACTCCTGCTACAAAGTAGTTGTTGATGAAGCAACTGTCTGTTGGACGTTTGAGATGCAACTCATAATCAGAATCAGCAGAAACAGACAAAGCCCAGTAATACTCTTGTTCTGAAATGTCAGCAGTTGCCAAAACTTGGGCAGCCGTTAAACCTGGGTCATATTCGGATTTACTAGGGTTTAAAATCTCATCAATTTTGCTCTTTACTGAGCCAAGAACACTAGCTCGTCTAGTGAGAATGCTAGTCTTTACCTCTTCAGATAAATCATTTGACAGAGGCTCTGCTACAATTGTTCTATCTGTGAAAAACTGACCAAAATTAAACCTGCATGGTATGTTTTTGTATTTCCTGCATGTCTTAGAGTGAGTGTGTTTTTGATAAGTTGCAACCAACTCATGGAGCCGAGGTTCAGTATCCTTGTTTGGAAGATAAGCTTGAACATGCTTGTCTACAAATTCTGTGTATGCTTGTTTGTTCTCACTGGTAAGTTTTGGGCAATCAGAGGTCCAGATTAGCGCATGTAAATGTGGAGATCCTCTCATTTGAAATTCAATTCTGAGAGCATAATATATTATCTTACCAATTGGATTGGCATTGCTCATCAAAACTTCCTTGAAGAATGTTTCAACTCTGTACTGGAAATGCTTTGCAACAACAACTGGATTAAGGTTGAGCATAGAGCACCTCTCAGTATATGACAAAGCTTCAACTTGTTCATCAGACATATTTGTTTCTTGGGTCCTATAAATGATTTGAAAAAGCTCAGGCCATCGAAGATCAGTACATGATAAAGTCATAAACCAGGTTGGAATGCCAAGTTGCTTTACCATAGCCACAACTTCATACATAAATTTTTGCCAATATGGTGGAGAGCCTGGAATTTGTCTCATAAATAAATAAGCTTGATCTCTGGAAATAAGATTTTGTAAATTCTCTCTGTCTGACCTTATTGACGAGGCTGTCAGAGTCTGTCCATGAAGTTTTTTCATTGCAATGTTGATGTTATCTGATACTTTCTTTTGCTCAATGATGAACTGTGCAAAGAATAGGTACTCTGGATTTGTTGAAAACCTTCCACTATAATGCAAAAGGCGTGCATTGAAGTACTTGACTGGCGTTAATTTAATATCTCTTTGTGCTGTAAAACCAAATCTGCCCTTTGGAAATAAACTTGGGAATGCCAGCTCTTCACATTGTTTATCAGTCATGAATGAGACTGGATGCTTGCTTTCACCTGGTGCTATGTTGTAAACTTCATTCCCTACTGACAAACTGTTTTCATTTCCTTCTTCAATAATTGCAGGATAATCCAGAATACGAGACTGTAAACAAGTCTCACTGATTGGCAATCTATGTTCATTTAATGGATCATTAGTCTCTTCAAGTGGGTCCTTGATCTTAACATTTCCAGAGCTCCCAGTGTTAGAAGGACTATCTTCATTAAAGTTTGAATCTGAATTTTCTTCACATTGTTGTAGACTTGTGAGGCTTCTATCAATGTTTGAGATATCAATAGTTATGTTCTCATACAATGGATTGTTTACCTGAAGCCATTCGAGAGCATTTTGAAGAAACTGCGGCCGCACAGCTTGAAAATATACATGGCCTCTAAATTCCAGCTTTCGTTTTAATTTTAACATTATTATACCTGATCGAGCTGGAGGGCGAGGTAAAATTCTGCAGGTCTGTTCACAGTCCACTGGCACATTACAAATTGCACCTTTAATTTTCCTTTGCTGGCCTTTTGGCATTACAACTATCTTTTCAAAAACAATTCTCTGAGCTATGAGGATTTGTTCAAGTTTTTGAAGCTCAGACAGCTCTGGAGGTATTTCGTCTAAATATAGATTATTATACACAGCTTGGCAAGGAACTCTTCCCTTCAAAACCTTTGAATGGCAAGTTTTACAAATGTATTCTTTGCCATCAAATGAAATTGTATTAATAAAAAGATGTTGAATGCTATATTTGCTTTTGTCTAATGCAACCACTGATTTTCTGTAAAGTATTCTGTTGCATACTGAACATACATAATAAGGCCCCTCTCTAATTTTCTGCTTAAACAGTTTAACATAATGTTCTACCTCGTGTGTCTTGCTGGCTTCAACATTTCTCATTTCCTTTTGCTTAGCAAGTTTCTGTCTTTTTGCTGTTGGTTCCATTTCATCATACTTCTGCTTCATGTTCTTAAGAAGTTGTTTTTTCCTTTGAGGGTCCAAAGTCCTATATCTTTCAGCATTTTTTGAAAGGAGCTGTTCTTTTTCTTGCAGGTTTAGAGTTTTATACCTTTTTGCACAGTCTGATAGCAGTTGTTCCTTTTCTTGTGGGTTCATGGTCTTATATTTTTCAGAATAGTCTGAAAGAAGTTGTTCTTTCCTTTGTGAGTGCATAGTCTTATATCTTTCAGCATATTTTGAAAGAAGTTCTTCTTTTCTTTGTGGGTCCATGTTCTTGTAGATTTCACTATTTTTGGAAAGAAGCTGCTCTTTTCTTTGTGGGTCCATACTTTTATACTTTTCAACCTGTTTTGAAAGAAGCTGATCTTTGTTTTCTGGGTCCAATGAATGATAAATATCTCTTCTTCTTTTGGCAATAGATGCCTTTGTTGCAGAAGACTTATGCTTTCTTACTACTTGTTTCCTTTCCTTGTCTGACAGTTCACAGGAACATGAAAGAAAGAGTATCTGATAACTCAACTCAAAGCAATTAAACTTACTGATGATAGTTGCACACAACATATCAACAAGTAAATCTACATCTGAAAAAACAAGAACAGTATGTTCTAGTTTGTTACTATCATATGCCAAGACATTGTAACTACATGTAGTAAGCTCCCCTTTTACATGGTACTGAAGAACACAACCAATGCAGTAACTTGAAATCCATAACAAAAAGCCAGTGTTTTTTCCCTTATTATCCAAAATAAATGTCTTCAGATTTTGTTTGCCAATGGAATTGTTACATGACAGAACTCCTTGAGAACTGGCTCCATGAACTACATCAACATGGCCAGTACATATGTCCAACTTGTTTGGCAAATCAGAAATGAAAATATATTTTCCAAAATAGTGTTTTTGATAAAAAAATTTTCCATTTTCGATGATGCTCTCTACTGTATCAGAATTCCAATAGGTGCAAGACTTTATAATAGAAAAGCAAACAGAATAAAAGGCTATAGCACAACATTCCTTACAAGGACAAAGAATGGCCTGCTTGCTTATACTTGACATACACTCTTCACTGCACCCTGCAGTTTTGTTGTCATTATCAATGAACATTTCCTCTATGCTTACACCTCTAACCTCATAAGTAGTACTAGTTGTTTCTCCATGAAAAGTGCAAAAATATTCCACTAAGTTATCCAGTGAATCAACTTCTATCAGTGTACATGTACCAAGTGGATGTGTCATACCTAATATATCTTTGCTGTGTGAGTCAAATATTTTATATCCACCATTAGGGAGGCTGTATACTGCCACAGCATAACTCCCAATTGTTAAAATAAATGCATCATAATTATCTCCAAGCAAAGATTCAAATGCAGCTCGCAGTGACATAACATAAGGGAAGTCTGCAATATGACATGAATCTCCATTCAAGACACCACTATAACTTTCACTGTATCTCAGATTATAATTAGTTTCAAACAAGTTAACCATGGCAGGCAAATCTGTCAACAACAGAAACACCTCTTTAGTTGATTGTGACAGTGTTGAATACAAATGATTCCCAATATTCATGACTTGAACAAGATCTGCCGAAGAAGTGACTGCTTTCCTGAAGTTAAAAATAAGAGCTGATAAAGACATTGCTACACATTGTCTCCCTGCATTTGTTGTTCCAAATACTGCTACATTACCTTGACTATAAGGTGCAGTGATTGTTTTACTTGGGTCCACAATTGATGGGCCTGGGTTTTTCTCAACATCGTTTGACAGCAAAAACTGGCAGTAATTACTTCTCTGATTTAGAGTCTTGAAAACATTAAGTGGTGGACCAACTGTGCCATCTATTGTACATGTTGCACTGTGTTTTTGCGGTTTGGATTTGCAATGAATGGATGGATTTTTCTGACTTGTTCCAAAACATTTTTTCCTCGAGTTAAATAGTCTCGTACTGAAAGTACTTCTTTTAGCACTAGAGCAAATATTATATCTGTACATGTTCGCATATCGATGAATATTTGACGACTTTGGAAAGTTTCTTGAAATAGCTTTTCGAGTAGATCGTCTTAACTTTCTGTTCTTTCTAAAAATGGATGAAAGTTCTCTGTGAGGTATTCTGCTAGGTTCTCGTGAACGAACTCTTCGGCGGTTCTGATGTTTACCTGCAACACTGGCTTTAAATATCTCATAGCGAGATCGACAAGTCGTATCACGTGACTGATGTTTATCGTCGCAACTACATGTTGAGGTATCAGTAGAGCATTCCTGTTTAAAGCTAGTTAAAATACGTAAAAGTTCTTTCCGAGGTTTTCTGCTAGGTTCTCGTGAACGAACTCTTCGGCGTTTCTGATGTTTACCTGCAACATTGGCTTTGAATATCTCATAGCGAGATCGACAAGTCATATCACGTGACTGATATTTATCGTCGCAACTCTCAAACGTCGATGCACATGCTCTTGTACCAGTGGAGTATTTCTTTATAAAATTATGCAGATAGCGCAGTACTACACGAGCAGTTGAAAGAACTAAACCCATGATCTTTGTTTCAAAATATCAGTCCGATAAGTGTAACTGTAACAGAAAATATCAAAAAGCTAAAGCCTTGCTGGATTCTTAAATTATGCAAACAAATTGCTCAGTTAACGATTTACTTTTTAAAAGATAATACAAGTTTTATAAAAATTCCTCTTACCTTAAATTTCTCTAAATTTCAATCCGACAGTGTCTTTCAACTTCAACTCTGCTAGGCTGTAACTTCGCTCAAATTGATCCAGCTGCGTCAACACTCAACTGTTTTCGATCGAGTCGCGATCGGTCAATTGGTGGTCAGTTGTCGATCAAGTTTGTTGTTGAGTTACATATAAGTCTGAGTCAAGTACAGTATTTCGTATGTGGCTTCAACTGAGTTCAAGTTTGCTTCAATATCTTCAATATCTTCAATTGAGCTCAACTTTCAGTTAGACAGTATGACAGTTTGACAATATGGCAGTGACAAGCAGAGACCGTTCGAAACAAAAAGCCCCGACTTTCACACCAATTTTGCGTGTGGACTCTGCTTATCGAATCGTCACTTTGACAGCAACGACGTGTATGTATAATGTAAGTAGCGGGGCAAACGTGTAGAAATGAACGCCAAATAAAACGCCAAAGAACATCAATGCCAAACCTTCCAGCTTTCGCTACCTCGTGACGCAGCAACAATTATGCAATGGTGCAATATCTATACCATAATATCTTTGGCCAACGCCTCTCGCGTAACGCATGCGCAGAACAATCGCGACACAAAGAATAATAAGAAAAATAAAAACGGAGCCGAAACCTCAACTCGGTGCCTTCCGGCCCGAGTAATGAGTGGGTAAATAAATGTTTTTTTGGCTTCTTTAATAGCATACCTCGTTTTTTAGGACTTCCTGCAGTTCAGTGTCTGGTAGATCGTCCAAAGTCACAAGTACTGCTGCTTCATCCAAGGATCCCGTGCTAAGGTACTTTATAACTGCAGGGGATAAACCGGCAAACCCAGGACCATCATTCAACAAACTATGTGCAACAAGTTTTCCTGCTACCTCAAAAAAACCAGATGCAACCGCATCAACTCCATAGAAAGGGAGAAGGTGTCCATCCATTCCACCAAACAACTGTACATTGAAAACAGGATCAACTTTACTTAATGATGCAATGGCATCATTAAAAAATTCTTTGGTTGGACCTCCCAAATCAGCACCGATTTCACCATGGAAGTGTACATCTACACTTTTCTTCAAGTTGCACTGTGGGTTCTTGTAAATTTTCATAATTTGGCGAAGCAGTGACATCTGCATCCGGTTTATCTCGATATACTCAGTTCCCCTCTCTTTTTGTTTCTGATAAGATTGTATCATTTCTGCAGCAGGCTTTGACTCTGCTGCAGCCACAGGGGTTTCTAGAAAACAAAATTACAAATATGAGTATTAAAGAGCACCATCACTGCCATGAGACCAATTAAGATTAGTTATCCACCATTATTAAATGGCCCACTAATTTAGCATGGTTTGATTGGCCCTGCATGATGGCCCTAGGTTAATAAGAGAAATAGTATTACCTTCTGATCTGAACAGTGTTACAGCATCAGTTACAAATAATTTTGACCCCAAACCCCAACTTTAACCACTCAGTCCTGCCCCGTTATTTCCCTTACAAAGCAAACAGAAGTTTTGCCATCCTACCAGTATACATAAATTTAAAACACTTTAAACTAAAATTAAGAAACCAAGGGATAATGATAAATTACGAGAGTACTGCATGGGTAGAACTACTGAAAATCTCCAATTATTCATGAGAACAGGATCTGAAATTGTTATTGTCATTGTTATGTACACATTAGCAGTTACCTGCTGGAAACACTGAATGCATTAGTAAATCATCATCATTATCACCAACAATGATGCCCACAGCCATGTTTATGTCATTGCCTGTAGATGCGAGTGCTTGTTCCAAAGTTGTCTTAACAGTTGTCGGAAACATTCCCTTGAGAATCTGGAGATTATCTGTTTCAGGTCCTGAATCACAACTTGGGTCTACAGACTGCAATTCCTCTTTTCCACTCTAAATAAGAGATTAGAAATATAAGATTGATGATGATGACTTGCCATGAATATTTTGATTTCAAGATGATTCATTGGGAACTTATGTTCAAGTCGTTTCCAAATTATCTATTGCCAGAGGGTTTGGTACTTTGACTGCTTGAGTTTATTGTTATAATAATTATGATATAATCTTGGATAATCATGGATGTGAATGTTCGCAGGCTAGTCAGGCTGGTGCTTAAAGGGGCACAGTCAAGGCAAATGCCAAAATAAATATTAATGTCAAAAGACCTAATCTTTTTTCCAAACTAATATTAAAGGGCATGAAGCATTGTTTGTCAAAAATGTTCCAACAAATGAAAATGATTTTGAACTTGTGTTATTTCACTACAACTGTTTGCTACTTTGAGTAATTTCATCTAATTTTAAAACCATATTCGAGCAATGTAGCTCAAATTAAATCATACATTTGGGCCGTTACTGTGCCCCTTTATGGTGTACACCTGGGGTTGGGAGGGGAGGGGGGTGGAGTCTGCAATACAAAAAAAAATATTTACCAATATGTCTGCAATGCCAGGAGATTTCCCACTGCTCAGTGGTTCACTGGGAACTAGCCATATGGTTTTCTGTGAAAAAATTCGGCTGATTGCATCTCCATCTAGTTCCTCATCTGGTGATAGTACCGGTGCAACTAGTTCGTTACCTATGCCCATCATTACTGTCAATCTGAAATGCAATAATTAATTTTTTTGATAAAATATAATAAGCACAATGCCTTTTGAAATGAACAGTCTTGCACCTTGTTCTTAATGAATTTTTTCCCTCCAAGATGGAACCATGGTTTGGATATTTTTCTGGGACTACACATTACTGCAAGTAATTCTTCTGCAGACATACAGTATCCTTTTTTCTTGCTTCGGCAGATTAAAGAAAAAAATGGTCTAGATAGCATTTGATACATATTCATGTGGTAAAAAATGTTTGGATGGTGGTCTTTAAACCAAATCAGACATTGCTCCAACCCAACCCCTTTTCTCAAACTGAAGGGTGGATTCTTGATATGCTTGAGATGGATTTTGGTACCAGTATACTGGTGAGAGCACCAGAATTATCACGCCCAAATTTGGTCAAATGAGTTATATATTATTATGGAAAATTTCAACAAATTTGAACAATTTAAGAAAAATGACCTCTATCCTTGTTTAAAACATGTTCAAAAAGCCTCTTGATGCTGCCCTTATGCCTGAGAAATGAATGTTTTCTAGCATACAGTGTATTTGATGTAAATGTTTTTTCTGTAAATGTGCGGTTCCAAAAATATCCAAACCCTCACTATTGAATGAAAATTTGTGATAATCATTTTAATTTAGGCACAACTTTGCTGCTAAAAAAGTTTACATTTTTAGGCAAAACCAAAAAAATCTAGTCCACATGTAACCAATGATTGGTCGCTTGTTGGAACCAAACCAAGAGGTGCAGCATCATTAAGACTGGAGGGGATCAACAAGATTGGGGGGATCAGGCGACATTTTGTTGGGGGGGGGTTGGGTTACTCAATTATTTTCAAGTAACTTCCACTGCACCTTCTGTTTCGTCAGCCTTGAAAAAATTTGTAATTTTCATCACAGAAATCACACTCTTACAACGTATTATTATAAAAACTGGAATTCCTAGGAGGGCAAACTCTTAAGCTAAGTCTTCAATCACAATCAAGTTTATGAACTTAGCTACTTACTTCGGTTCACCAGTTATCTCTTGAAGTGAAGGAACTGAAACTTCAAATGCAGCTGCTAATTTACTTAACACATCGTTGGCCCCCCAACTTTTGTTAAAACGAAAATCGTTTATGACATGCCCCAGCCGCTGCAACTCGGCTTTTGCTGCGCCCCTGACCAAGCCGTCACCAGGTCGTCTCAGCATAATAACTTCTCGCGAGAACTCGTTCTTGGCTTGCTTGCCCTTCCTGGCTCCCTGATCGGCGGACAGGCTTCGCTTACTCTGCTTACTCGAACCCCGGCTGTTACTGTTAGTACATCGTGACACTGGATTCCAACTTGTTCGTGATTGAAACTGTGGGGGAGCAGAAGCATTTTTTCTGTGGAAAATGCTCTGCAGTTCTTGTCGTGGAGTTCTGTTGAGTGTTGAACTTGGGTTCGCCGGAAGAACAGCATTGGTACTAGTTCCAAAGCCAGTACATGTAGACGTGGGAGAAGCCACTATAGCATTCTTGAACTCTCGATGTTGTATTATTCGCCGAACCAAGCTGTCAAAACCGCCAGAACTAGGTGCTGAAGGACCTGAACCTGAAGCCGTTTCATTTCCCCCAGTCGCATTCGCCATTTTGAACAGCAATGCCCCAAAATCTCCCGCGTAAATCTTGGCATGTGCGACGCATGTGTATGGCGTATCGCTCCGCTGACACGCAATACAGCAGGCACAATAGTCGTATATATTTTTGAATAGCTGTATATATTTGAATAGCCGTATATTTGTTTGTAACAGTCGAATATA
>JAOBYE010723433.1:0-10389 GCA_025403585.1 Parazoanthus swiftii
ACTAAACAAACAATTGGTCAATTGTTAAACCAATCAAACAAGCAAACAACCAGTCTAACAAGCTCAACGTGGATTCCATAGTATCTTAAGTCCCACAACGATGCGCTAGGTTAATTTTAGTTCACTTTAATTTGCCTGAAATATCCTAAAAATGCACAAAAACATATACTGCAGTGTTTCAATGAGTTAGCACAAATATTAGCCTTATATAATTAAACAAAGTTAAAGCAATCTATCAGTTTATCAATTAGTCAGTCTCGGCCGGTCTTTCAACCAATTAAAATTAATCAAATCACCTAAAATCAGACCAGACTTTTTATTCAATTAGGTAACTAAATGTTTAATCGATTTTCAAAATTATTTATGCCTTAATTTAGTACCGTCATAACATTAATTTGTGATAAGTTGTGCCCACTTTTTAAAACTAAGTCAATTTATTTACGTTGTTCAAACCACAGTTTGCCGGCTTTTCTCATTAAATTGGGAGCTTTGTTTAAATAGTCAACGAAACAGAACTGGATGGTTTGATTTGTACAGAAAGTCTTACATAAAATAAGCACTAAAGCCTTCAATGGAGTCGGAAAATATGTGCATTTCTACAATTGTTTTTGCTCTATTAAGTCCCAGACCAGTTACACAACACTTTTTCTACCTGTTAGAATCCCAAAGAATCAAGAAGCAAGGAAATTAACTCTTGATACCTTCTAACATCAGGTTTTTCACATACCGTAAAGAACATGGATTTTGTAATGACCATCAGTCCCCCGACAGTCAAACCAATTGGATCACCACTCTTCAGGTGAGTCAGGAACAAGACAAGCTGGAGAGCAATGTACACTTAGTTAACAATAAGAACTAATTTTATATTTGTCTTAAAAGTGCCATGCATTACCATCATCATTGCCATTACCATCGCCGTTGCCATCACCCTGGCCATGAATTCGTAATAAGCCGTAACCACTACCATAACCAAAACCATCACCGTTATCAATACCATAACCATCATTAACTTAACCAAAACCATTACCATAGCTTCCAATTATTACTATTAACACCATTAATACCGTCACCACCTATCACAAGCTTTTCAATAACTTCCCGCCAACTATTACCACGACCTTCGCCATTACCATAAACATTTCTGTAACGTACCATTACTAGTAAGATGATGTTTTTTATTACTAATACTATACTGTCCTTTACTGTTCCGACCAAAACTATTTAGTACGTCCATTGATTACATTGTCGATTTTGTTGCCATTGGCTTTGCTTTTTACCCTTAACCTAAAGTCTTAACAGTTCTTACTTCCCCGGATTCTTCTTGATCTTTAGTAGATATTTGAGACTCCTGAATGAGATCGTAAAATCCATGAACCTGATAGTAATAAAATAAAATAATATTTTAAAGACTGTTAGTACATTAACTAGGTTAATTTTAACAAATAAAGTTGAAAATGTTTAGAATGATCAAATTTGTCATAAGGCCTTAAAATCATTGTGCGTTTTCAATTCCATACCATTTAGATTTATTTAGAATAGATTAGTTGGAATTTTTTGGAAGTTTTTGAATTAAGCTCTTCAACCGTCATCCTCTTTTAGTTTATTGCTCTGCTCGCCGTTTCTTTTTCCCTGCATCAATTGAAAAGTTTTCTAGGATTGGCAGCTTGAAACTAGAGATCAGATAAGGCTTAAAAAATTCCCGTCATTGCCGAAGTTTTTATCACAAATGAACTGGGTCTAGTGTGGTAAAAGTCGGACATTTGAGTGCGAAATCCATACAAATCCTTGTAAATGTTAGCTGTGAGAGCAGTTTCGTTTTACATTTTTTAGTTTTGAGCTCAATTCAGTATTGTACAGAAATACATTTCTAAGCGGTCTGCTGGTTGTTGCAGGAATTCATGAGAAACTGACCAGTTTTAGGTAGAATGTTTGCATTTCGTGAACAAATTTCTAATATTTATCGTTACTTGGCACCCCAGTGCTATAAGCTAGGGTGGATTTAAAAAAACTAGGAGTAGTTTACGGTATTGAATCTGTTAATATCTTACCTGTGGTGTCTGAGTGGAAATCGTAATTTTGGTTTTTCGTGTTTTCAACTCAAAACCTTGACTAACTATTTAAACTATTTAAACCTAAAAAAATAGAGGATTCAGTTTTCCGTGCAAACTAATAATTAATGTATCAAAGCAGGGAAATGTAAAAAAAATAGTTTTTTCATTTACTTTGCAATTACATCATCTTTTTGTGTTTCCCACTTTAAAGTTACTTGTGTGTCAAATCAGTAGTTGTGCAGTTTGTAGCAGTAATCATACTGTTTCGAGTTCAGTTTGGAATTAATTTGTACGAGGGTGTTTTTCAAAGTTCGTCAAAATTGCGTGAGACCGGAGGGGTCACACTCGGCGTGCGCCATTGCACTGAAACTGGATAACCGAGTTTTCGTTCATAGTGTTCTTGTACTTAAAACTTCAGGACCCTAATGGGAAGAATGCCGCTTAAAGAATGGAGAAGCTTAAACCAAGAACTCGGTTTACAGCTCTATCCATTACATGTATACAACTGTTTTTATATTCAACGGTATGCTGTTGAACCATTTCTTATATACAAAAATAAAGTACCATAGCTGTTTTGAGTCAAGAGAAAAAACTGTTAATAACTTTCTGAAGTGATTTTGTACATGTTTTGCGTTTTCTCTGAAAAATTCACCCCATGTACTCAGTGTCATTGTTTATCAAGTTCAGCTGGAAGTGCATCTTACCTTAAAGTTTTAATTAAATTTAGTTTCTTGTTATTTAATTCACCCTGTGAGGTGCATTTGAAAAGTACATTGAATTTGCGCCTTATATGTATACAAAAATATATATGTCATTATCATTTGTCAAATGGATTTTTAATTAACTTACCACATAATTTTATTTCCGAAAACCTTATTTACATCTACTTGAGTAGCTTAGTAGCTTTTGGAAGAATTTTGGCAGATGTTTGGAGGCTTAACCCACAAACCATTTACACGGCTCTTATCTGGAAATGATGTATGATAATCATATGACTGGTTCACGACTAGCTAAAAATTTTGCGGTACAGTACTCTTAAAGAAAAAACCCACCCGAAGACCCCAGAGTAATACTATATTATTACTTTTACGTTTTTTTAATAATTTCTCTGATATTTGGATGGATGGAACGCATCAAAGTTGCGGTTCGGATGAATATTTCAACAAAAGATGAAAAACAAACTTACGAGTCGTTTAATATCGAATTAAAAAGAGGGTTTGCTTTTTCTATTAACTCGATATTCGGAAAATGTAAGAAGAGGTTTTTAAGGAAACGACGGAAATTATTGACTTAGCTTACAAAGAAATTCTCTTTCAATCTTTAACGTGGCTTGAAAAGCAGAACTTTTTATCATCCGTCCATGTACTTTTTACTTCTTTTTCTAAGAAACATGCCGACAAACTTACCTTCGTACTAACATCTGCGGCGAAATAGGAAACATACGACAAGATAATGACGCAACTAGAGCTCCAATATATGTACCCTATCACTGTTAGTGCGTTGATTTTGTCACTGTCCAACTTTGCAATTTGGTTAAAGAGCAAACACAACAACGGAATATAACCTGCGTAGGTCGAGAGCGCAATGTACGACAACAATTTGTCTGCTACTTCGACTAAACGGCAAAGTTCTTTATGCTTTTGTCTGAGGAACCTGATGGTGAATGTTTTCTGCTCCAGTTTTGACTTGATTGTTGCTTCCAGGTTGTTGAGAAGAAGGGATAGTTGAGTGCAGATGATTGAGTAGAGGAGAAGTGGCAGAATCCAAGCTGCCGAGTTGTGGAAATTAGTTAAAATCGCAAAAGTTGTTGATGGTATAAGCCAACGATTCCATGGAGGAAATTTGGGTATTGAAAATTGGGTATAAATATCACTCAAAGCTTTCATGATTTCACTTGTAATCATAAAAATCCACACAAGAACTAGATTTCTTCTGACATTAGAAATTTTGTAACGCGAAGCTTCTTGAATGGTAAAGCGATGCAGCAGAAGTTTTTCGAACCTTGATCTCCCTTTTTTACCACAAGGAAGCAAAGCCAAACACGCCATGGCGTTGAAATTAGTTTGAAAATACCAGCAGGAATACACTAATGCAATGAATAAGTTCTTCTCATCGTAGTCGTTGTAATGTCCAACAGATATTAGAGTTGCTGTTAAACTAAACCAAATCGCCACAGTAAGAACAAGGAAACAGTAGAATTTCTCAAGCCAAAATTTTGCGGTATCAGCTGTCGAATCACTTCCGAGTAAAATATCTTCGGGCTTTGTTGAACCATAGTAAAGACCCATGACTTTGAAACTTAGCAATATTGGTCTTAAAGAATCTCCCAGCAGCTCCACAAAATTGGTTTCGTGTTCTTCTGTTAGCTCAGCGATATTTTGTTGTTCGCGTTGTTGGTGAGGATTGACGCTGTTGCGGCTATGAATCATTGCATGTGTGTCCTGCAAAGGAAAAACGCGAATTCGTTGGACAGACATCTGGTCTTTCCTTTTTTTAGAAGCAGTTTCCTCTTTAAATGAGTTTTCCCTCACTTTTAAGGTTTACCGAAACTGGTAGCCTTATAGATTGTTCTGAAGTGATCAAGTTTTGATACTGCGGACTTTATATATATATTTCTCAATCAGCGTAAGTAAAAATAAATCAATATTAATTTTAAAAAAATTGTGATTGGTACTTTTTTAATTATTAATAAAAGAGTAAAACAAACTTCATAATCAGTTATAGCAGAAAGATTAAACTAAGATATCGTTAAAATGAAAAAGTATGCTTTATCTGCTTACAATTCTTCAATTTGAAATCAGATCAAAACTTTGTCTTGCAGCGATCAGGTACCTTCGTGTCTGTTACTGAGTTTAGTAATCACTGGCGTTTCTACTGTGTGCTTTCAACACTTTATTTTGAGAATAGAGATTCATGAAGCTGCTGCTGCAGTAAAATCTTTGTGAAATCATTCTTGCCTAATCAAAAACAAACTGAGTTATCGCAGCAAGTGTTTTTCTGGAACCATGTTGGCTGAAAGAACAAAACTCACGCGTGCTGTCATGACAATTGGTGAACACACTTGACAAAACTCAGGGACCGGAATAACAACTACATTTGGGGCGAGTCATGTCAAAATTCACTTTATTCCTCATCAATCAATTTCAGTCATTAGTTTTAGTTTAGGTAAAATAAAATTTGCAGGTCCAGAAAAAAATTGAGAAAACTCCAAAAACTCCAAGTCATCTTGGGCATTGTTTGACTCTTCAAGGACTACCGCCTATCTAAACACAATCTTATAACTGCATTGATTGTCAAAACATAACAATATTTTTTAAACCACAACATATCTGTAGCTATAAAAGTGAAGTTCACTTCCTCTCAAAAATTTCAATTCTGAAGAATGTATTTTACTTAATAGAGTAACCCAATTAAAGGTTCTGTACAAACACAAAACAAATGCAAGTAGAAACACCTTTTTAATTAGTCTTAACCGAACGAAAGATAACAAAACCTATTACAAAGTGAAAAAGAGAACGATAAGTCACGTTTATGATTAGTCGGAGGACCCTTTATAACTTATATAATGGGTCGTTTCTATATATACTGGAAGACTAGTTTTGTCGTGTCAAAACATAATAATAATAATAATAATAATAATAATAATAATAATAATAATAAAATTAAAGACTTTATTAGAGCATTTCCACAAAACTAGTGGCTCTTCATCTCTAAATCCTAAGCTAATACTAAGCTAATCCTAAGCTAAAATTTACAGTATAAAACCTAGCTAAAATTTACACTATAAAACGATATAGTTCATTCTTCATCAATCCATTTCAGTCATTAGATTAGGTAAATCACAATTTACAGGTTCAAACAAAAATTGAGAAAACTTCAAAATCCAAACTTATAAACACACCGATTGTAAAAACATAACAACGTTTTTTATACCATAATATATCTGTAGCTATAAAAGTGAAGTTCAGCTCACTTCCTCTCAAAAATTTCAGTTCGGAAGACCCTCTATAAATTATAGAAGACATGGGTCGTTTTTATATACACTGGAAGACCAGCTTTGATAAAAATGGCTTTTTCTGCGTTTGCGAGTAAGCTGATGATGGATTTTGTTCAACATGCAAGGATTGATATATGTTTTTGCGTTAGCCGGCCCTTCATCATGGCAGAGTGAAGAATTGTTGGGAAATCAGTGTTTAAATCACGGTGGGGTAAAAATTTATGCGGATCGAAAAGTCAAGTCGTGCCGTTGGTTGGGGAAATGTTTGAAACTTATTGTCATTCTTCTGTCTTTGGAGATAACAGAGTACACGCCAAGATCTAGTCTGTGATTGAGTTGCAGCGCCTGCTTTGGCTGTGATTGAAGTGTCTAGTCACAGGTTTAGACATACCTCCTCTGTTGCTTTTCACATCCAGAAAGGGTCATCGTTTTTACATAAGCCTAATTACAATGCTCACATAGCGACCTTGAAACGTTTAAACAGAGCTGAAAAAACGGTAAAACTTGCTGCTCAGTAATTCACTTACATATTGGCAAAGATCAGTTAAGTTTTTGATGTAACTCCACACCTACCAAAAATACTAGCTTCTGAATGTAGTTTTTTTAATCCTTGCAATTAAACCCTTAAAATCTACACGCGCAATTAAAATCTTGATTGGTACGGTCATCCGGGAACTTTTCTTTACATGATGCGAATAATAGTATGACAATGAAAACCGATTTCATAAAACCTGCCGTACGTCGTTGCGAGTTTTCCCGCCGGCGGGAACAACTCGACGTGCGCCACTGCACTGAAACTGGATAATCGATGTTCTTACACGTAAAGCTTCAGGGGCCTGCATGATGGCGAGAACTCTGCTTAATGAATGAAGAAGTTTAAACCAAGAACTTGATTTACAGCTTTATCCACTAAGAAGTTAAAATAAAACACGAAAACGAAACTGACGGATTGTTAACTTGAGAGAGACGGCAGACGTTGTGTTTCTCTGTGGCGGTGCTCAAGGAAATCTTGCTTCAAAACCAGACTTCTGAAAGGAAAAAACTCACTAAAAATCGAACATCAATAGTAATTGATGTGTAAGCTTCTTGCCAGTTGATATAATTATTGAGAAAACTAGCTAAGCAAATACACAACGGTACGCAACGACTCGCAATGCCAATGGATTATATATATTGCAAGCATGCCAATAACGGGTATGCTTTGTTCAGACACATTTTCCCTGTTTCATGTTTTTTCATCTTTTGTAGGTATAGAGTTAAAAGCTGAAAGTAATTGAGTGATTAAGTAAACTTTCTTCTAAAGAAAAGAGCATCTCTAAGTAGATTTTTTAAAGCCGCCTCCTTCAAATTCTTCTGATATTTTAGATATTTTTCTTTGACTAAAACTTTCAATATAACGAGCAAAAGATGTCTCCTGAACAGAAACCTCAGACATGATCAGCAAGGAGACTGTTTTACCACTTTGTCAGCTAGCTATATGGCTAACACATATTAATGAAGCTGCTGTTTCCAAGTTTTCATAGTCTAGCCAGCTGGTATTAGTTTTATTCATTTCAAACTTTTCTTAGATGTGACTGACTCAAAAATACCAACAGCACACGGGTGAAATGGTACAGTCCATTTTTTTTGTTGACATTTCAGTTTTGTTCGTTAGACCTTTTCACGGTTTTGGGGTTAATGGAAAACCTGCGTGATGTTATTTGCGGGCCTAGATAAAACGCTTTTCAGGATTACGCGACGCAGACAGTGCGCTGATTGGATACTAAAGTAAGATTTGCTCGTATAGTATTCTGTAAATGCCAGAAATTGAAAGAGCAAAGTTCAAGAATGCTAAAAGTTTGTATAAGCCGAAAACTTAGGAGCTTGATATTGAAAACTGTAACATTGAAAACAAAAAATTTTCCGAAGCTTTAAAAAAATAATGGAAAAGAATTTGCAGAGGATCGAGGCCGGAAGGGTATCAGAGTCCGTCCAACACTCTCATACTTTCTCAGTTAAGTTTTCTGTCTTTTAAAAGTTCTGAACAGTTTACCAGTGCCACAGCTTCTGGTATTAAATCCCCAAATTTAGGTACTTACTAACTTTGACTTGCTTTTTTCATTTCTGGCATTTACAGAGTGCTAACATCAGTTTTCAAAACTGAGAATGAGAAGTGTTTGTTAAGGATAGGAACCATGTTTCACCTGTATTCCTTCGAACATTTTGTTTTGAGAATAAGAAATCAAAAAAGATGCTTCAGTTGCAGCGAGTCCTTTCACTCGTTCATCTGATCACAAACAAACAGAGAGGTAGTAATGCCTGAATGTTTTATTTTTTTAATTCATTAGTTTTTTCTCCGAAAGGAGAGTGACACAATAACGGCCCTTTGTAGGAGAGGATGTAACAGTCTACAACACCATGCTGGGGATTTAAACCCGGGGCCTTAAAGTGGGCAGTCGGAGATCTTACCAACTGGGCCAGCCTCGCTCTCACTCTCTTCCTAACAAAGTTAGAGTAAATTCGGTTATTTGGCTTGTGGCACGATTTTAGGCTCTGCATGGTTCTCTCATGGGCTGATTTTTAAAGGTGTTAAAAACAAGGATTAGACAATAGCTAAGCTTTAGAACCTGTGTAGATTTACAGTTACGAAGTGCCGAAAATGTTTCATTATGTTTGAAATTGGCGCTTACGGAAAGATCACCAGAAAATACTAACGGCCATTCTAACACACTTCTTTGCTTTTCTCTATGGCTGTACATAGTTTTTGCGGCATAGGTTAAATATATTTATTGTTAAACATGTCAAAACATTTTGCAATAACAGATTTGTACATTTTTTTCTTTCACTTTCATTTGAGTTGCACCAAGACCGTGAAGTATGTTGCGATGATACTCATTACCTGTGAAGAGAGAATTTACAAGTTATGAATCTAACATTGACAGTTTGGGAAAATTACTTTGCATTGGTCATCAGATAGTTAGATTATTGTATTTGTTTATTTGCTATGTAAATATACCAACTGAGCAAACAGTTAGTCAATTGTCAAGCCAACCAACAAACAAACCAAACAAACAATCCAATCAAACAAACACACACACAAACAATCCACATGCAAGGTCAACCTGGATTCCATAGTTTCTTAAGCCACATAAAGCTGCGCTGGGTTAACTTTAGTTCAGCTAAAGTTGTCTGAAATATCCTAAAAATGCACAAAAACATATGTTGTAGAGTTGCAACGAGTTAGCACAATTTAGCCTTAAATAATCAAACAAAATTAAACCAATCATTAAATCAATCAACCAGTCAGTCAGTCTCAGTCATTCAACCAAGCAATAAAGTAGTCAAATCACCTAAAATTCAGACCAGACTTTTTATTCGATTAGTATAGGTAATCACATGGGGTCGAGTGAAATTCGGGATTAATTTCAGGAGTGTTTTCAATTTTTTTCCAAAATTGCCCGAGCCGTCTTTACATGTTTATGATATAAAAGGGCAAAATTCAGCGTGCGTGTTGACTGCAAAGCTATTAAAATTGAAGCGTTGCTGGGTAACCAGTGTCCAATCGTAGCGAGATAATTTTGCCCTCAATTAAGAAAAAATGCCCTCGCTCTTAGCCAATCAGCAATGAGTAATTTTACCCTGTATATTATAATATAGGTATTTAAATATTTGATCGATTTTCAAAATTGTTTATTGCCTAATTTAGTGTTGGCTTAACATTGAATCTGTGATAAGCGAGAGACCCCTCGATATCTTCTATTATTTTTCGTAGTTTAATTCTTACAGCTGTTTTTAATTCAAAAAGGTGCATTCGATATCCACAGCCGGAGTTAATTGTCATCGGGTTTTTCACATACCGTAAAGAACATGGATTTTGTAATGATCATCAGTCCCCCGACGGTCAAACCGATTGGATCACCACTCTTCAGGTGAGTCAGGAACAAGACAAGCTGGAGAACAACGAACAGTTAGTTAACATTCAAAACTAAATTTATCTTTTTCTTATAAGGGACTCTGATGTCGACAGCAAAAAATGGAAACATCACCGTCATCACAACCATTACCATAACCAAAACCATCGCTGTTATCAACACAACAACCATCATTAACTTAACCATAACCGTTACCACAGCCTCCAATTATCATTACTACCACCATTAGCGTCACCACCTACCACAAGCCTTTCATAAACTTGCCATTACTTTTGCTGTTATTGTTACCATCACGTTCGCCGTTACCATAAGCATTTCTGTAACGTACCATTACTAGTACTATGATCTTTTTCTATTACTACTACTACTACTACTACTACTACTACTACTACTACTAATAATAATAATAATAATAATAATAATAATAATA
>JAOBYE010723455.1:0-10389 GCA_025403585.1 Parazoanthus swiftii
GAGGGGAGGGGGGGGGTGTGGGGAGATGCTCATCATAACTTTTAGGGACTAAAACTCCAGATTTTGGTAGTGTTTAGGGTGTCTGAGATATCATGGTAACTTTTGGACCCTTTTTTGGTTCATTGATCCCTGGATTTGCTATGACAGTTTGTCCTCATTAGAATTGCAGAACACACAGAACACTTCTCTCTGTTGCATAAAATGATTACTTTTAAATTAAACTGAATAGAGCAGTTTTGTCAAGAAGACAGAAACTTTTTTAAAAATATGGCTTTAGCTATAGCTAATTAAATGTACCCCCTTTAATGCCACATAGCAGGTGTTTGGTTTTTGTTTTGAATTACTTGATAAATCAGCTTATTTCAAACAAAAAATCTTGTTTTCGTTTGAAATATGTAGCGAAGCAATTAAACAAGTAGCAGTGAGTATATCCCAAGTTTGCATGGCAATTTTAAGTAAATCATGGACTTTCAAGCAGGAAAGGACACTAAAATGTTTCCATGGTTATGCACATAAAAGGGGATCATGTTTTGTGTTAGTAAAAAAGCATTTTCAGTTATCAATTATTTAAAGTTTCTGTTGATATATTTTTTGTAATTTTTTCAAGTATTTGAGATCATTAAGCTGTCAATTAAATGAGCAAAAAAATTAGGGGATCCTTTTACTTGTTTGCAAGTTATGGCATTTTTTGAACCCAGACCCCTGGCAGACCAACAAGGTTTGAAGAGGCCAACATACTAACATAATTATCTTTATTTTTATACTTCTAAACACAGTTTTAAAAGTGCAGGTGAATGCAAATGAAGAAGTGAAATTAAGTTGTGAAACAAATGCTTGTGCTAAATAATGAAATATAGTGTGACAGTGGTGGTCATGAGGCCTTTAGTATAATCCTTGATTGATGGGAACAAGCTATGTACACGGAGTGGTACATGTAGTCAATTTTGGTTTCTGTTTCCAAACATAAATCGACATGTCAAGCATTTTCTAAAAACATGACATTCATGGGCTTGAAACAAAACAGTAAATTTGAAAACCATGAATTATTAAATCTTTTTCCTCTTTGCACACTACTGGCACGATGGGCCTTATTTATGTGGTAAATTTTTATTTGCCCAACATTCTGTATCACTGCAGCTCCCAAGTCTTGTTACCATTTTCTTAAAGCAATTAGGCAAATGCAGAGTTGCTTCACAACTCTCACATGCTCTGTCAAGATCATTTGCAAGAATATCAAGCTCAACAATTTGCCTCCCGTGAAACTTGAAGCAATTTTCTTGCTCACTTTTGTCTTCATGACTCTCCATGAAATCTCCAGGATCTCTTCTTTTCTGTTGGTGATCTGCTGACATTTGTCGTTTGACTGGATTTTTTTATCCAGCGGAAACAATGTCTTTTGTCTCTGGCCTGTCAGCCTTCTTGACTGGCTGTCGTCATGGCTTTTGCTCGTGCGCACTTGTTACAACGCAAACATTGCTCATGCAATGCACAGTAGAATTGTGCATTGCAAAGGGGGGGGGATGACCTTAATAGCAGTGCTGTTTGATTATTTAAGCGGCAAGCAAACAGTGCAAGTCCATGTTTCTTAACATACATTTTGAAGTGTCGACAAGAAAATCAGTTTCACTGAGTAGCAGCAGAAGCACCAACATACCTTGAAAGTTTTAGGGAGTCTCGAATCTAAGTACTGAGCAAGTCTTTAAGTTAATTTAAAAAGAGCCAGAGCTAGAAAGTAAAAGAATCAGAACTGAGCTGTTAAACTGGAGACATGGTTTTCTTTTACTCCACAGAAAACTTTGGAGCAAAAGGCAATGGAAGACATTGATACTACAAATGGTGTTCTTTTCATTTACTATGACCATGACACCTCAATGATCTACTTGGCTGGCAAGGTAGATATTGCCTTTATTATTTTGTTTTCAATTAGTTAAATATTTATTGGTTGGAAAATAACTAATCTTGCAAGTTTTGAGCTTTAAACTGCTAGCTTAAATTTTTCCCTATGTTGTTTAAATTAGTAGTACCAGAAAGTAGTATAAAAGTTTTGTGTATTCTGCTCTTTGGTGGACAGTATGGGCTCCATGTGAAAATGTCTTTCACCAAGGTTTGTGGTGTTGTCTTCTTATAACTGTTCTAAGGAAGAAAATAAGCAATGGGTGGGGATTTGATATGGTGAGTTCCATAGATAGTGCTTTTTGACGACTGATAATCCTGGGAACTAGAGTACACAAAGATAACCTTGCAAGGAGCCTGGTACTAGTAGTCAAGAAGACCAAGAGGAATTCCACAAAGACTGTTCACTTAGAGAAAAGATGCAGTATTTCTGCCCCTAAACGAGAGGTCATTTTTTGAGGTCTAGTGGTGGAAACATTCCCTAGAATTTTCCAAAATATCATGTCTTACCCCGAGGAATTGGACAATTTACAATTTTTGCCCCTTTTGCTTTTCATTGATCTGAGTGCTCAAACACAAAGCCAAAGTTTAGGGTGCATCTTGTAACCAAATGTTTTCATAAATTTTCAGAGAAAGGCAATTTAACTTTTTACTTCTTGCTGCATGTGTCAAATTTATTCATACTAGTCTTCGTCAACCTCCTCTCTAGTGGCTGCCTGCTTATCCAAGATAAGGTCATCCTCAGCGCTGTCAAGAGCATTTGAAATGCCTTGCATGTCTTCTTCATGTCTTGGTAATTTCCTTTATTTTTTTAGGAAATTTTATAGACTATTGACTGCTGCAACTGCCACCAGTCACAAAAGTCAAAACTCTTGTCAACAAAACAATGAAATAATAAGAAGAAACAAATAGGTGGTAGCTAGATCTTAGGCTTTACTGTTTTCTTTTGTGAAACAGAAATAATATGATAGAGTGCTGAAAAGAGCAAACTGGCTGCATTTATTTTTGAAATGAAGCCTTTGTTTTGTTTGTTGGGATACAGTAGGAAACTTGTAGGAAGCTTGTCCAAGTTTTTTTAGTTTGAGTTCTGAATAATTCGAATGCTTTAAGAACATAATATGTTTTGCCTTATTTAATTCTTCAGCTCTCACCTTCCCCCTTTCTTTTTAAAAAAATGGGCCTCCCAAACTTAAAATTGCTTCAGAGCTAACATTGCATGTAACCATTCATGTCATTTTTCAAGGGTGATGCCAATATCAGATACTATGAGTTGGTGGACGAAGAACCATATTGTCACTGGATCACTACATATTCATCCAATCTGCCACAGAGGGGGCTGGGCTTCATGCCAAAGCGAGGTTGTAATGTCAATATAAATGAAGTTGCCAAATTCTTCAAATTGATTGACACAAAAAACATCTGTGAGCCAATATCTTTCACTGTCCCAAGAAAGGTTAGTATTAAGCAAGTCAAGAAAAGTTCAGCAATCTTCATCAGGGCTTGATTTTTGAGGTATTAAAATATAAATAACAAGCATTCACTTTCCTTGAAATTTTCTAAGGAGCGCATTTCTTCACATGCTTTAACAATTATTAGTAATGTTGATTTATCAAGTTTTTGAAAACAAAACACTGCAAGAAAGCTGCAGAGACAGAAAGGGGCCATGCATTATCAAACCTCTCTAATAAGCTGTCCATTAATGGTAGAATGCCGAAGTTTTGTGACTTTTTTTGAAATTTATCAACGAATAGTTTGAAATGTTAAAGTGGTGTTTGTTAGTCGTCGTATTTCCATGGACACCAGTTACTGAGAGATATGTTAGAACTGTCATTTTAAAATCTGAAAACTTTCTTGTTTGAAAACAGTATGACATGAACATACTGACAGAATGGACATATTGTGTGGTATTTATTTACAGTCTGAGCTATTCCAAGACGACCTCTTCCCCGATACACAAGGTGATGAGCCTTCACTTTCTGCATCAGATTGGTTTTCAGGCTTGAATGCTGAGCCAAAGCTGATCAGTTTGAAAGCTAAGTTTGAGGGCAAAGCTGTGGGCAGTGCAAAGCCCAAAACAGTTGGGTTGGCAAGTAAGATGGCAGCCAAGAAACCTGGGGCTGCTGCAGAGGATGTAAGTTCAAAATTCTCCAACTCTTTGAAAGTTATTAACTTACATTGTATACTACTGGTAGTAGTTTCAGTAAGACTAAAAGAAGATTGAAGTTGTTAAAATTGTTTCCAAGAAATGTGATACACAAAAGTGTAACATACTTGTAACTTTAGACAAGCAAGGCTATTGCCCTTAGCTTGAGGATTAGCATGTATAACAACCTAAACGGTCATTGGATTGACACAGTAGCAGAGTACCGTAGTTTTATTTGATGAGGCTTGTCTTAGTGCACACCTTGCCCAGACCGTAGTACCGTAGTTTTATTTGACGAGGCTTGTCTTCGTGCACACCTTGCCCAGACAGGATATCAAGCTATTACAGATGTTGATCCCCAGTAGAAGTTCATAATTATCATCATCATCATCATCATCATCATCATCATCATCATCATCATTAAACAGAAGGCCATTTCTAATAATTAAATTCTTTACTTAAAAAATACTTGTGAGTGCGATTTTGAATTGCTTCAAGTTTTCTGTAAATTCGATATAGTCTGTCAGTGTGTATGACACAGTGGAAATGTCCAGCATATTGATATTGTTGCTTGCCTTGTAGTGCAACTTTAAGCTTTTATCAGTAATGTTAGAGGTAAAATGTTTTCAGAATCTATGTTTTAGGCATAAATATAACTAAAGAATACTTTGGTTCTTTTCCAGGATATTGATGTGAAAGAGTTGATTGCCACCATCAAACAGCTGAAGACCTCGGTTGCTGATCTAGAGAAAAGAGTAAAAGTTTTGGAAGAAAAATAAGTTTATCTTTTTTTAACATGAAATGAAGATAGTTGTTAGAGGACAAATTTATTGTTAACTCTCGTTGTGTGTGTCCCAAAAGAAAATACGTATTTTGTACATCTTCCTCTTTCTATGAGCGATTTAGAAGTGTACATAACTTTAAAAAAACAGTGGAGAAACATAAAATAATTAACAATGATTTTAATTGGTTACAGTCGGTGTTGTTTTGTGAAGATGTTGAACAGTTTCTCACTGCTCTTTACGACGTGTTTCTCTTCAACAATTGACTTTTAGTGCTGTTTGACTGAATTATACCATCTTCAAGCATAAAATACTTTATCTGAAGATTTCATTTTCTGGTTCAAAAAAACCCACATCAATAAATTTATGGTCAAGTATTTCGCTTTCATATTCTGGTTTCTAAACTAGAAGTTGTGAGTGAGTCCGTAACTAGAAATTATTAGATGGTTGTAATTCAGGTACAAATAGAGCCATTTTTATATTAATGACTTGATATCTGCTCTATAAAGACTAAACAATCGTGTTGTTCTCAGCGACATTTCGAATGCTGTAAGAAGAAAAGCAAAGTTTTAGCGAGTCTATTTTTCATTAAGGATTCTCTACAAGAAAAGTAAAGTTAATTTGAGACGATTCTTCATCTGTCTTTTCTGTGTTCGCAACCTGCAGTTGAATGATACCTTATTAATATTATACACTCCAACGTCCAGGGGGGTCAAATGGACCCCCCCCCCAGGTTTTTCCGACCTAAAATCTGTAGCTTGAAGCAATCAAAATGAAACTTTCAATACCTGTAGTCCGATCATGAACACATCTTTTGACGTTAATAAGATGGCATCGTTGCTTATAATTTATGCAAAATTAATTATGCAAATTGAAGTTTGATTCTGAAAACGGGATTTTTGTGACAAAATTTGTTCTAATTTCTACTTTTCTTAACTATTTTCCTATTTGAGGCTGTAATTACATGTTTTCTACTAAATTCGAGCAAGTTTGCTGCAATTTTCACAAAAATAAAATTTTCGAAAAGTCTATGAAAGCGGCCAAGATGGTGGACATGCTGTGAAACAACTGTTGTCATAGCAACAGTTCTTAATTAAAACTTGATTGTTGTTATAAAACGTAATAAGCTAACCCAAAAGGTGCTTACGTGCCAAAGCTCAATCATTTACGTCCAACCATTTGGAAAATCATGGGGGGGGGGTTCGATTGACCCCCCCCCCCCCTTGGGTTAACTTGTTAGTGAAAATAGCTTGGATGTCCGAGGGTTAAACCCTTTACATGTACAAATGTTGTTATGGTAAAGAAACAGTGGGATTGCCCCTCCCGCGTTTAACTGCTCCCGAGTACTCGGCAGACAAGTAATTCACTTTCTTACCTTGAATATTTTTTTTATTTTATTGTAACGAGAATTCATGATAAAATGACGACAAAGGATATTGCGGGATGAATAGACCAATTTCGATATATTAAAAATTCGGCCTGAAACAAAAGTCATCAACACGAGGCTCTGGGGAATAAAACAGAGAGTCTGTTTGGATTATTCCCCAGAGCCTCGTGTTGATGTGTTTTGTTTCAGGCTGAAATTTAGAATATCGAAATTGGTCTATTGCATGATATTGGCGCGCGTTTTGGAAGTTTTTACTAATTTCTCGAGCGTCGTCGTCATTTGATTATTTTTCAATTTATTGGACAAATAACGCTCGTATTCCCTTGAGAGAATGTTGTTGACGGAGATCGATACACTTAGGAGTCACTAACAAGCCAGCGGATCAATCAAATACGAGTAATTCTGTACCCTGGAGACCAGAGGTAAACTCGCTGTTCTGATCGAAATATTCTGTGGTTAAAGAAAAAATGTCGTTTTTAACCAATCGGCGCAAAAGTAATTTCATATTAAATTTTACCTCCTCATGTTGAAGTGATTTGTCCCTCATCGTATTGTGTGTAATAGTTGTTTGAAGTAGTGGTTGCCACGCCAAGATTGTTTGGGAGATTGTTTGGCAGTGCCTGAATACACACGGCCGGACGCCTGGAAAGTCAAAAATAAAGAAATTGCTTTGGGATGGACCATTAGATTTTTTTGGGGGGGGAGGGGGCACATACCAAAAAAAGTCAAGCACAGTTTTCACAGAGAAAAAAATTTCCTGGAGATGGAATCTAAGACCATAACCAAAAAGTGTTTGTTTCCCGTCGTAAAACCAAAAACAACACAAAGTGAAGATCACTTGCTCAATCTGTTTAGTTAAAACGCTGGGAATCCCGCATTTCGGCCTATTTTCACACTACAGATTCGGAAATTTGTATTTACTCGATGTAAGCTTTGTCATTAAATTCCTCACTTCGGAGATGAAGTAGGACAGGAGCCGGCTACCGAAACGGTCCCAGAAAGCAATTCTACAAATGCTAATTTTTTACAGGACCGAACACTGCACTATCGGCGGGAACAAACGTGATGAGATTCGGACAATGGAATCACTTTTCGCATTGTGTTTAAAGTGAGATAAAGTCGGAAGATTGTTTTAAAAGGATGAGTTGTCTAAAACATTCATTAGAGCACTGTCGTCTGGGAACGTTTGGGTAGACGGATCCAGTCTTTTTGTAGTTTCAGGAGTGGCGAATAAGCGCTGCACTCGACCCCAGAAATCGATAAGTCATGCATCACTCCATTGAAATTCCGGCCCCCGGGACAGGTGGAATTGTTGTACTTAAACGTGCATGACAGCAGGTTGCACTGGTGATCTGGGAATTTGAGGCCTTTTTTGAGCGACATATAAAACGTACCCGGCTTTATATCTATAAACCATGCCGTATTTTCACAAAAAATTGAAAGGTGCAACATATTATAAAGGCAACCATTACAAAGGAGCGATGGCTGAATCCACTATGATAGGATGTGGGAGAGGTATCAACAGCTAGGGAGCCGGTGTACAGAAAATACTTGCATCTACAACAGATGAGACTCGCGTGTCTTAAATAACATTGTTACTAACAATTATTGTTAGTAAGGAACAATGATAAAAGTCAAGCTTAATAAGCGTAGTGTTCTTTGGCTTCTTGTAACAGCGTATGTTTTTTAACAGCCTGAAGTACAAAAATCGTGTGAGCCCACTCGATCAGTCGATGAGTTTCATGTTGCTCTCGGAGCAAAAAAATCATGCAAGCCAATACTTGCGAAAAAAACCCGGAAACTCAAAGCTTTTGGCTCGAAAAAAAAGTCATGCAGAAAAAAAATGGCCCAAGGTAGCTGACACTTAATTATAGCCGACTTGCAATTTGGTTTTCATAAAACCAACTTCCAATTATAAATCCATTGGCTTACAAAGTGTTTATTATGCATGGGCTTATATTAGGAGTGGGCTTATATTCAAGGGTCGCTTTTTATATACAGGAGTTGAGGGAATTTTGCCGCTTTTTATATACAAGGGCCGCTTTTTATGGGAATTTTGCGTTTCAAAACTGTTTAGGCATATGACCGGATAGAATTTTGCGTCTCAAAGGCTTTAACTTGAAAATAACATTAGACACCCGGGGGTACTCCCTCACACGAGCTATATAGGTATCTTCGACAACCAAGGGTGGTGGGCGTTTGGAGCCGTTTTGGTCTGAAATTGGGTACTGTGTTTGGACAGGAGCACATAAGCTTGGGGGGGACTCTCCAAGATTTAGGGTGGGAATGTGCCGCTGGGACCCCAAAAGCCTGACCCTGTTCCTGACCAAGAAAAGCTTTAAAGCGATACCCTGTTCTTGAATCAAAGCAAGAAAAACATACCCTGTTCTTGACAAATTTTCGACAACGTTTGCAAAAGAATGACGTTTTACTGACAAACAAACCAGGTAGAGAATATCCGACTAAATAAACAAACCAGACAACAAACAGATTTTCATATCATACGAAACGCATACAAACTGCAAAATAAACAGACCCTGAAAGCCGTTTTTCTGTTTCGGAATTCAGCCCTTTGTAAAACCTTTTATTCTAAACTCACCTAAATTTGATACCTAATTCCTGACCAAAAACATCTGTAATTAAAACCTTTTATTCTAAACTCACCTAAATTTGATACCTAATTCCTGACCAAAGACATCGTGTTTTCGATACCCTGTCAGCTTTGATAAAAAGGCTTGAAAGCCATATTCTGTATAGCGGCACACAACCGTATAGACAGTATACGGGAGTACCCCCACACCCAACCCCGGGTACACAAGACTAGTTTGGACGAAACTGGTAAGAAATGTGAGCGAAGCATATGCTGGCCTGGTTTGTAGTTTCAGGTCTGAAGATGGCATATTTTGGTCTGAAAACGAACAAGGGGCCCGGGTGGGGGGGGGGAGTACTCCTTGGAATTTTTGGTGGGGGTGTGCCGCTCGCATCTCCAAATCCAGACCCAATTTCAGACCAAAAATGCCATTTTCCCCAACCGTTTTCAGATCTTGCCTCAAAAATCCATACCCGTTTTTAAACCTGACCTTGAAAATACACACCCGCTTTCAGACATCGCTTTAGAAAGTCGTTACATTATTCTTAACAACTCGTTATTACACTATTCGATTGAAGTAACGACAAAGTATATTTTGTTTAAGCATTGCATTTTTATTAGGTTATATAGAACATATTGTGCTGTCGTGAAAACAGTATGCACATATAATTTAATGTCGATCCACATATGGTGAGGATGTGACGAACAGTCTAACAGAACAGAACAACAGTAACAAACCATAAACTCGAAACGAATGGAACTACATTGACAAGACTGTAAGCATAGCATATACATCGGAGCTTAACGGAAGTCAACGTAACAAAGATGAATAGGTACGTAAAATTTAACTGGAATGATATATTTAATATATCAATTTCCCTTTCTCTGTCACCAGTTATTCGCCCCGGTTACTGGGAAGAAAAATAAGTTCATAAGCTTTCGTGAACGTTCCCCCGACAACCATACCCAATTTCAGACCAAAATGTTCAAAATCTGTACCCGTTTTCAGACCAAAACGGCTCAAAAACCATACCCTTTTGGGGCGGCACGTACATACCTATATACCTGATATAGGGGAGTACCCCCCGGGGGCTGGGGCAAGGGGTTACATGGAGCGCGCGCGCCGCACACGGGCAACCCACCAAAAATTGCTGAATAACCCCCGCGGGTAACACGTTAAGTGGACATTTTAGTTGTCTTCAAAAGCTCCGAAATACAGGCAATAACAAAACAACAGCTGCAAAGGGGTGTTATCAAAACGAGTAACGAGTAACAGAGTAACGGGAAAACGAGTAACGGCCGAAAATCACGACGAGTTAAAATTTGAGAAAACGAGTAACGACCTAAAAAAATCTTGTGGTGAAAACGTTAGAAAATGAGTAACGAATAAAAATCCCTACTTGAAAACGAGTAGCAGCCAAAAATCTCGAGAAGTAAAAATCTGAGGGGAAAAAAAGTAGCAGTCAAGAGGAGAAAACTGTATACGACGTAGCCCAATACAATATCTGCTAACATGCATCTGCTGCATCAAGAAACTATTTGGCACCACTGACGTATTTCATTAAAAAACGACACCACTCTTTCAGGTTCCATA
>JAOBYE010723466.1:0-24931 GCA_025403585.1 Parazoanthus swiftii
CCCACCCCCCCACAACAAAAAAACTCTTGGAGCTTGCAACTTTGACACTCATTTGGTTATCTCTCCCTTTCAAAACTCTAAATCTGCCCAGGCTACCAGACCATCTCCATTCAATGAGGATGAAATACCAAAGAAGAGAGAACCTAGAGAATATACCACAAGATATGCACACATACGTGTGTTGTTAACAGTTACCAAAGATCAAAAATACCATAAAATCCCACACTTAAATCCTCCCAGTTATTTATAAGCCCCTCTGGCTATATACCCTTATATGAGCCCATCCACCTGCTAACAAAAATAATATTCCAGTTATAAACCTTGGGGGGGGGGTTGGTAATCAACCCAAGTTTGGGTACATTGAGGGGTTCCACTTACACACTCAAACCCAGTTTATAAGAAAAATTCTAAGAAATTCACGATTTTCCATTTAAGTTTCACACATTTATTCACTAAGACATATCAATTTAAAACCAGGCTGACTATGATAAACTAATGAAAATCCAAAAATATGTAATATCCTGTTTATGATCAGAAAGTTGCAGAAGTAAACACTGAAGGGTGGCACCACCCTGTGTAGCTTGCCAGTATATAAGGGAGTATACCCCCAGATTATAAAACCCCTGATATGAGCTTACCTAGTATCCAGTATATTAGGGAATATATATACCCCCAGGTTATAAATCCCCTGATATAAGCCCCCTGATACAAGCCCTCATAATAATATAGGCTCATCCGATGTATTCCAGCTGTAAGTGCCTCCTATTGTTTAATGTTTCTTGTTCCTTATAAACACCACCATGTTATTTTTTGAGTTTTCAATTTTTTTTTCTTTTTTGGAGGGAGGGGGTCTGAGTTTGGGGGGATACATCTGAGGACTCCAAGCTTTTTTTTTGCTGTTGTTATTTTTTTTGGGGGGGGGGTGGTCTAAGTTTTCAGGTATTTGAGGTCCAAGTCTTCATAACACTTTGGTAATTAATTGATTGCTTGCATTCATGAGAGACACAGACTACCAAGCAGGTAGGGAGAGGAGATTTCCCCATGGAAACGTCAAAATACTTCAGCCAAAAAAACAGCTGAAAAGCTGCGCGAAAGTCGTGGCATTACATTTTCATACAGCTTTAAATGAAGGGGAATTTCCCATCCTCGATACTACGGAGTTGATCCATGAAAGAAATCCTCAGGATGAATAAACTTATACAGTGTACATCCCGGGCTAATTTAAATTACAATTGCTTGGAACACCCCCTGCCCCTGGAATGTGCTAGAATAAATATTGTTATGTACAGTCTTGGCATCACACAAGCAAGTTGCTGTGTTGTTCAACAATTTTGAATGACATAATTCACTTACCAAGCAGTCCTCCCACACATGTTATGGAAGGTACCCAGGAAACAACTCGAACGTTCGGAAATTCCAGCAACTTTGCTTTTGAAATGTCACGTTTTTCTTGGCATATCCTGCACAAAAAGTGAGTTTGTTAGACAATAACTTGTCATATAAAGATTGCCTCAAAAGAAAACGAAAAAAGGACATGAAAAAGAAGCAAGTTCTTAAAAGTTTTATAGCAAAACTCCAAAAGAGTTTTCAAACCTCTTGGCGCGAAGTGAGTGATGCGCCGCCGCGTGGGCAGCGGATTTACGTGAAAGTACCACAACTGCCTCTTGTAAAAATGCAGTTTATAAAAAAGGATAAAATTGATGATTTCTTTACTTAAACTCAAAACTGCATGTCCTCAGAAAATGAGCACGATGGAAGTAATATATTTATGCGGAAGCGAAGGCATATTTTTCAGAAATTGATTTCAGCAAACATTCTTGTCACGTGATACTGCCCATTTCCCAGAGTTCTTAGCAAATCGCCTCAAACTTTGGCTTGTCGGTCTCTTGAAGTGGAAGTTGAGGTTTTTGAATATTTCTTGCGTTTGTGGAAAGTTATTTCAGAGCAACCGAACTGTGGTTTGAAGAAGATTATCTGATAATTTGAAGAGTTGTTCTTCTTTCGAACTGCAAGCTGTGGGCGTTCAACAATTTCGTCTCTAAGTTCTACGGTTGTGTTTACTTTAGCCGTGGACAGCCCAAATGGCTTGTCATGGTTGAAATCTGTGACTTCAGGGCAAACTGTTTCGGATTTCGGAGCCCCAACTTGATTCCCCCTGAATGCCATGGATCAAGGAGGAGTCATGATGGTTAGTGTCTGCACTGAGCTTCTAATTCATTGCCAATTGCTTGTGTTTTTGTAATGATTTGGTGATGTTCTTGTGGTTTTAGTATGAGGGCTCGCGACGCGTTAGCAGGACGGAGGAGTATCGCGGAATGCAACGGGCTGGATCTGAAAGCCTCTTGCGACCCGACCTCGATCAGATGAAGGAAAATATAAAAGCTGAAATTCGAAAGCAATTGAAGATCAAAGAAGGAGCTGAAAACCTGAAGAAGGTTTCCACTGATAAGAAATCTCTGGCGAAATGCAACAATATCTTGAAGGAGTCTACAGCGAAACTTCAAGATCTGCACCAGGAGCTACAAGATCTGAACGCTCGCTTTATGGATGACACACCGTGTAAGTGTTTTACAGTTTGTTAATGTGATGTAATGATACTCATGAATAGAATCTTTATTTTACAGATTTCCTTAATTTGCTGTGAATTTGTTAGGGGTAGAGTTCTTCGCTCCGAACGTGTTAACCAACATGCCTCGGAGTTTGATGGACAACTCGACCTGCAATTTTTCTCCATACAGCAAATCGTGTACGAGAGCGATTTTGAGTCACAGATATCACAGATGCCCACTTTAAATCTTTTTCTGCATGACATCCGCTTTGTTGATTGAACGTGAAACCCGCAGTGCCTTGTATCGGTTGAGACATTTGATGTCTGATCGATGTTCGCGTTCACATTTTGAATTTGAGTATGTCGTGTTTGTCACAATTAAAACAGTTTTACTAATTACATCTCGTTGTCAGAAACTTTTTACTGTAATGCTGTTATTTGATTATGCGTTTGAAAATCGGTTTGATAGAAACCAGATTGATTAGTATTTTTTGTTTTCACATCTTGGTAAGCGAGCTACAGAGCTGGTCCACCAGTGTCACTTGCAGTTTGATTAAATATTACACCATTAAATCAGCCGTCTCGATCAGTAGTTTAAAAAAATTGCTAGCGTGCTTGCGAAAAAGTGCGGTTTCATGGTAGTATAAAATCCTTAATCACGAGTAGATAATATAACTTTGGTTTCGCCAACTTGTGTAGCAACCGAACCTTCAGTCGCATAATAGGTAATGGTTGCATACTTTTAAAATTGTTGGGCTGTTTATGACTTTATCGCAAACACTAAAAGCTTCAAGTTCAGAACTTTTCGCTGTAGTTTTGAAATTGAATCTTTACCAGTTTGTTCTAAAATCTTTTAATAAATTCAGCAAAAAGTTGTCTTTTTCGCGAAGAAAAGAAGTCGAAATCTTAACTAAATAAATCCTTGGCAATCATAATGGTGTGCGTTGCTGTTTCAGTGTTTGGAACACCAACCGGAGTTTGTTTACACATAAAGAGAACTATTGTTTACTTTTCCGTTTTCTCAATTCCACCAGCATGTTCGTCTGTGGTTTACACATCTGAACAGTACTTAATCCAGACAAAAGGACCAGAGAAATGATTGTCGATTTCAAGGCAGTGTGTTCATTTCATTGTGGATTTCGTGACTCGTACTCCGCTGATTAACGAATGGTTTCTTTCACATGGATCTTGTAACAAATATGTCTAGTCGATTTGCACTAATCCCTACTATAGCTTTAATAGACTTTTTCTTGAATATCTAATATACTACTCTGTTTTTGTTCAAGAAGCACTTGAATTTTTTCAAAACATTCAACAGTCTTGCAAAAGGTTTTCTAAAACTTGCAATTGCATTAATCAACAAAAAAGAAGTAGTTAAAGTTCCAATATCATAAAAAATTATTGCTAATTAGTGGTCTTTGGCTTAACTAGGAAACTGATGGAGTGAAGTAAGAATGTTTTAGAATAAAATACAATACTATTTTATGATTATGTAATGATGAATTCTTAATTTCATACCTTAAATTAATGCTTAGATAAAAAAAATCTTGGGTTTTTTCTTAAAGAAAGCTTGACAGTTTTCTGTTGCCAATACATAATTGTGTGATATCAATTGTTAGTGATAATAGCTATGGATTATTCCAATTGTTTATTTAAAAGTACAACAACATTTAAATGGTCTGATACAGCAGTTGATACCTGTTTTGACTCTTTGACAAACTTGATGAATTGCTTTGAAACCTGCTGAGATTAAGATGAAAATGTGCTGCACAAGATCCTCAATAGGAGTTAAAACAAGCAGGTTTTTGAGTCTTGTTTTCACACTTTGTAAAGGTTCAAAATTTCAAATCAGATTTTGTATGTTGCTAATTTTGTTGCTATTGTAACAAGCACAGAAGAATGTTGTAGACAAGCAATAAATTGATGTTTGTCGAGATGTTGTAAGTCTCTCATAATTATGCCTCAGTGATGACCTGATAGGTCATGCATTCTCAGTAAGCTGGCATCAAATAGCAGTTTAAATATATGGAAAATAATATATACTGTTAGTCAGTTCCTAGTTAATCCAGTGCCTACAGTAGTCCAGTGTTCTCCACCTTAAAAGAGATTATGGTTTGTTCATGTAGATTTGTGCTGAATCTCTGTGGCAAAACAGCCAATGACTGTGTATTCATCAGAAAGTGCAGCCAAATTCGTTATGATCATTTCCTCCTCTGTGGTAGTTTACTGCAACCTTTTTACACTCGTCAGTGTTCATCAGTGCATATACTTCAAGTAGACTGACTCTTAAATATAGTTTGTTTTTCAAAAGCTAAGCAAGATTAACCACATCATGTTTATGTGTTTACTTGTCCTGTTCAGCCAGATTGCCCAAAATAGGAAAAGATGAAAGAGGTCACTGACTTGCACAATATTGTAGTTAAAATGTGGTTTGTCTTTTTGTTCTGTTTGTGTATTCATGAAGAACTGCTTGATGGAAAGGAGGAATATGAGGGTGAGAGTCATTCACTGACATTGAAGTGTTTTGAGCACTTTGATTGGGTTTATTTCAACAAGTATTTAAGTGAGTCCAGTATTATTGCACTCAAACAAACTTGTCAGTAATTTGTGACTCCTGTCAAATAGCTTTGCTGAACAGGTATTTTCAAAAGATTTTATAACAACTAAAATCTTAAGATTTTCTATCTGTCTAATAAGACACTTGGTTGAAGAAATTTGTTAAATAGAGAAGAATTTGACTTGGAATGTTAAATCTCCCGGTAGTTTCTGATTTTCTACCATCAATTATGGAAGACATTTGAACAAAATTAATGTTCTCTTTTAATAAAAATTGAAAAAGATGAAATGAATATAATTATTTTATAATTTTTTAAAGAAATATCTGGATAAACTAATGTAAATGAAATAATGAGGTTGTTTTTGACTCTGCACGATAAAAAAATCTTAGGAATATGCCGTAAACAGAGTTGATACTGGTTATATTGTATAGTTGTGTTAATTTTAATTAATACTTTTAGCACATGAAATTTGTCGAACAAGCTTCTTTAAAGCTTGAAGGAGGTCCTTGCTTACTGACTGGAAGTTGAAAAGGGTTTGACTTGAAAATGATAGACTATCATTGATCTGTCAGTAGAAAGCTTTCATTCTGTGTTGCTTAATAACCATAATATACAATACCCAGAAAATTACCTTGAAACTAGGTGACAAGGTTAAACTTTCCAAGAACAGCAGAGAACTGTGACTTTTGACAAATGATATTGACCTTTGACCTGCTTAAAGAAGTTATATTACTGAGGCACCTGTCATTGTAAATTATTATTAATCATCCTGATTTTCAAGTTTTATTGTGCAATCCTGATTTCTATCACCCACAGACTTCAGTAATTAAAAGAATTACTGACAATAAACAGTTCCATGAATAGTCTTTTGTTAATGGTTCTTACTCTTGGGGTGTACAATTAACTTGTCAAGCAGAAACAAATTTAGAGTGGGATACCAAGTCTAGTCTGAGCCTTGCTTCACTAACAGTTTCTGTGCAATGCTCCCCTTCATCAATATATAGAGAACCCCTTCAGTTGATGTCTGCAATCTTTAAAGTAAGAACTACATGTAAAATAGTAACATAACTAGCTGCTAAAAATTGATTTAAGTAAGCACACTTGAGTTACGTTTCCTGATAAATCAATTTAGCTTAAGCCACTCAAGACAGGCAGGTACTAAGCAATAACAGGATACATACTTGCAGTTCTTGTGGGATTTCAGTCAACTGATATTTTTAGCTGCTTGAAGGGGCTGATTATGATGGTGTAGACCAAGTATAGAAAATAATTGATAAGGTCATTCTGTGGCTATCTATGCCATAATATTCATACTAATGCTAGAACTGCAGAAAACTGGGGACATTATCTATCTCTGGGTGTGATAATAACATCTGTTTTCTATCTATCAATTGCCAGGTGATACGGAAGATGGAGTTCCTCTTTCTCCAGACAAGGGAGATGCAATGAATTCAGGGGAAATCAGTGAAAATTATCGACTGGAGTCTTTAAAGAAACAACTCGCTGTGGAGAACAAAGTCAAACAAGGAGCTGAGAATATGCTGGCAATGTACAACTCAGCTCCACCAAAGCAAAGAGATAGGAAATTAATTGCCGAGGCTCAACAAATGCTTGAGGACTCAAAAACTAAAATGGAAATAATAAGAATGGCAATTTTGAGGGAGCAGCAACTTTCGTCAACACCAGGGCGAGAGGACAGCTTGTCAGGAAAAGAGAATACTGCACCAGTTGGACTATCGAGTTGTGAACTCAGAGTTGAGGATATCAGGCATCATATTGAAATTGAATCTCGAGTAATAGAAGGAGCAAAGAAAATTATCAAACATTTGCAAAAGAATGCCCAAGACAAGAAGCAGCTACTGGAGGTTGGTATTTAGAGGTTTGCTCATTTTTTGAAATAGGTCCTGTCTTCAAATCACCTCTATGTACTGCTACTGTTCAGATGATCAGCAAAAATGATCACTACATTTTCCAGGTGCTTATAGTACTGTACATGCACCTGTTATTTTCAAAAAATGAGTGAGGTTTACAGAAAATTACAGCCACATTGGGGCCTTTTTATGTGTATGACATGATGTTTTGCTGTGATGGTACCAAATATGAATTGATAAATTTAGTCAGATGTGGTTTTAGCCTTGTCAGATTTCTGTCATAAGTACAAAATTAATTTGTACTCAATAGTTCCCTGTCTGAAGAAAGTTAATCAGATCATCAATTTGATTATAGTTTAATATTTGTAAGTGTTTTCAAAAGTCAAATAAATTCCAGCAAGAGTAATTTATTACTTATTACTTCAACTTCTTCATAAATATATAGAAACCATGTTTGAATTAGATATTCTTATTATGTGTATAAGTTTTGTAACTATACATGTTTACTGTATACTGACTTGATTTATTCCTTTTCACAGGCTGAGAAGCGCTTGCATGAGTCAAGCCAGAAGTTAGATCTTTTACAGTGTTCGTTAGAAAGGCGGATGGGTGAGTTATCCCCAGAACAAGCTGCAGTTGGAATTTATAAGGAAGTAGAATATTTTTCTACGCCTCCATCAAATGCAAGTCGGAAAGCTTCGGGCTTTGGAAAACAACAGTATTCATCAGTCAACAAGTCGGCTGCACTAACAGGACAACTAGTGGTAAGATGTCTTAGATCTTACAACTGACTTTAGGCTGGATAGAATTTTAAGGACATTTGTACAATTTGATTTCCATTAGTTAGTAAAAATCAGCCATTGGAAATACATTATATTCCAAGTTGGCCTCTTAAATCATGTCCAGTAGGTAGCCCCTGGGGTCTGAAAGCAAAAGGGTATCATTTTCAGCACTTTAGTGTACTTCAGGGTGTCATTTCTTGTAGTTTAATTTTTGAGGTATTGTTAAATTGATACCATTTTTTATTTGTAAGGGAAATAGAACCCCTTTTTCAGTTTTTCAAAAAATAGTGTTTTAAACTGAAAAAAGATTAGCAAAGGGCAACGGAAGCTATCCTATCACAATGAATTTATTTCTATTTTTCTAAAAAAATTAAGCTGAAGTAATTTTAAAAGCAAAATATTAGCTAAATTTAGTATTTTTAGGTTGATGTCTTATCTCAACTTTTGGATCCACTTTCATTTTTCCTGGGGGCTAGCCCCTCCCTGAGAATCGTTTTGGTCTTGCAAGCAACAAGTTTTGCCATTGAAGCAGTCGATGTACATGGTGTTCTGAACCTACAGCTTGTTTCTGTCAATGTTCTTAGGTTCATATTTTAGGTTGTAAAGACCTACTAGCAGTAGTTCCGAATCGAGATCCTCGAAAGGCAGCTAGTCTAGCAATGGTGAGTCCTGAGGGCAAGGCAGGCTCCAGGCTAGGATCTGGCAAGAGAGCAAGTGGTTACGGCAACAAGTGGTATGCAGAAGAAAGTTTATCAAGTAAGTCTAAAATAAGTCTCACTTAATGATAATGTTGTCAAGAAATGGTGTATACAGGGCTGGAAAAATCCACACACATGGGACTAGCAAAAGAAGTCATATATAAGCCCGATGGGCTAGTGGTTTTTCAGGTTGATGTTTTAATTTTCTTTGAATGTTTCCTCTTCTTCCACTTGTGTATTGTACATGATAAAGTTGCCAGAATTGCATCGGTCCTATGGAAGCTACAAATCTGCATACAAACCCATGAACAATCAGCACAAAATGCAACATATAAAATATGAGTGGAAGAATGATGACGAGTTTGTATGTTCATGTGCCAACAAAGAGCTGCCAGCCGCATAGCACATGCAATGGACCTCCACCAGCACCAACTTGAATCATAATCAGTGGTACTGACAATGTTCCAACTGATTACATGTGTTAAGAAATGTTCTAATTGCTGTTCATGCAGACAACTTTGCCTGGTGTGTTTTTTTGTTCCTATGTGCAAAAATACCAAGATCTCATCACATACAAGATGATGTCACATTCAAAGCCAGAAGCCTTCTAAAATTGACATGATTTACATCCAGACAAATTAATGTTTAGTCTTCAACTTGCTGGAACACAACTAGGTAGTCGTGGGCTGCTGGCCAGGATGTGAAGAAACTGCTGACAAATAACCGATCAAATGTCTCCACTTCAGGCAAAACTTTGCATAGCATGTAACAATCAAAGTTTTGAACTTAATTGCTTAGATCCATTTCATAAACCCTACAGTCTAATACATGAAATTGCTTCTTAAATAAATAGAACATTATTTTTAATATTATTGAATGACATTTTTTATTAGTGTATTCATTCACTAAATTTTAATTTTCAGTTGAAGTTTGTGCTGTCATGAAGCTAGACAACTCATATGTAGGGCAAACTGCGTGGAAATCAGTTGGGGGTCATTCATGGGACCAGGAGTTCACAATTGAACTTGACAAGGTTATTGTTTGAACTGTTAAGTTTTTACTACTTTAACATGTTGTTACAGAGTCCTTCTAATCAGTTTGTAAGGATGGAAATCAACAGCAGCACAGGAGACACTTCCTAGTGCTTTAATAATTATAATAGTTATAATAGTTATAATACAATAATAATAATAATAATAGTAATAATAATACAAAAGTGTTAGCAAGAATATAAATAATTGAGCATTTAATAATTATGTACTAAACACAAGTACAAACATAAATTAAGTAAAAAGAATAAGATATTTTATAGTTACTTAAACAGACCTTTTTTAAACTGCTCTGTCCTGATACAGGGTAATATAAATTGTTATGTAATATATTACAGTTTCTTAGAGGTTTAGTTCTTCTTTTCAAGCAGCAGGTCTTATAGATGACTGTGTTGTTCATTCGAGCTTATTTTGTTTACTAAACAGCTTATTGTTTTGTTGACTTACAAGTTCTGGCGAAGTTATTTTTCTCTTTGTGTATCCAAATATAGCAGCTTTTTACTACATATGAAGTACTTAACAAATAATCATACAGGGTAGAAGAATTGTAGAGGGTGGAGGAGTGTCAATTCCAAAAATTAATAATAGTACGGTCTGGAATAATAAAACAGAGCAGAAAATTTTGGGTGGATGCTGTATATTTATCTTTTATAATAGATACTATCATTATCTTTTTGATTATAGTATGTACTGTTAGTAGTATATGATAAGGGAAATAAGTAGTTATCGGATAGTCCCAAATAGGCATTGTACAGGGTGCAAAACATGTCAGAATAAATAATTATTATACATGTATGATTAGTTGGTACTTCATGTAGCATGTTGATAAAATAATAAATATTTTCAAAAAATAATGGGAGTCACTGGGGTTATTTTTTGTATTAAACTGAAGTTAGGAACTGAGAACAGGATTTAGTTGATGGCAAGTAAAGTCACTGGGGCATTATTAGTAAAAACATGTTTGTTGTATTTTGCAGTCAAGAGAATTAGAAGTTGGAGTGTACTGGAGAGACCACAGGTCTTTGTGTGGAGTTGCATTTCTTAGGTTAGAAGACTTTTTAGACAACCAGCGGCACAAGATACAAGTTCCCTTAGAACCACAAGGAAGACTTCTCGCAGAGGTTTGATAATTATGATCCACTTATAAGAACAGACTATGATAATACTTATAAACAATAAAATATATTAATTAATATAGTGCTTTACATCTACCATACTTTTTTATTTTGCAAAAAAATATATAAAGTAATTAAAGTAATTTTATTGGCATAACTGTGACATGGAATTTCAGATTTTCAGACATAAACTTTCATCACTATAATTTTGTCACTGTCTAACATTTGAGAAAGTCTTTGTCAACACAATTTTGGTAAGGGTAAAGAGTTGTTTCTACATTTTTTCAAATTTTTGTACTTGCAATCCAAAATCCTTTAAAATTAAAAAATGTTTGTCAAAAACAACTTGGTTTTAACCAAAAACATACATTAGTTAGTAAATAAATAAATATAGAATATGACTTTTCATTTGTGATAATTTTATCTAGAACATATAAAAATAGAAACTCCAAAACTTAGGAATTATTCTTAGCACTACAATGGAGCCAAGTGCTCGCATTCTCAAAATAATAGAGACAGAGCTTTATAGCTTTGTGGTATATCTCAGGCTTTTTTAGAACAAACTACATGATCTTCTTTTGTTGTTGACTGCAGAACAGAGTAATAAATTACATATTAACTTATACAGGCAAATACTGTAATGATATAATTTTTGTAATTAGATAATCAGGTGTCTGAGTATCTTGTACTGGAGTAATAACGTGTCACAGCATAGTTGTAGGTGTGTAACAGTAAATAGAAAACATTATAGTACGTAGACAGGGTAGCTCTTTCAGAAGAAAATAATTGCTTTAATTAATAATTTTACCAGCACTGAAAATTACCAGCAACTTATTTTTCCGAAAAATCAATTCTTATTAAATTGTATGAACATTTACTCAGGTCACTGTTAAGGAGTGCCTCTTTAAATATAAAAGTCAAAACTTAAAATAATTATTCGGGACTGCCAGTGGCCTTCAAGTGTTCTAGAATATCACATTTTTACTAGCGATATATTCTGGAGATTGTCAATGGAATATGTAGCATTAAAGTCCTACAAGTATAAGACTCAGTCACCTTATTTTATAGAAAAATACTAGTAAGTTGGTTTCTTTCTTGTAGAAACATAAAATGAATAAAAAACTGTCAGTGTGATCATGGTACCAAGATGAGAGTCAGGCAATAAGATATTCGTAAAGTTATATGTTAATGTATACTCTAGAATTTGTTGCTTAACATGTTGTTGAGTGATTGATACATGGAGTTCTGTGAATTTTTAGTCAGTTCTTTTTTTACACTTCTTCCACTTTTGGGTATTAATCATATTAAATTATTTGTTTGACCATAATGGCCGCAAGTACTTTTCAGCTTTCTTGGACTATCATTCTTTTGTATCATTGATGCTGCCCTGGGGGTGTATTGTCTAGACTGCAATAAAATGACTGTTCAGTTTTAATTTTGATTTTGGAAGAAATTTTAAAAAAAATGAAAGTGAAAAATAAAATTATTATAATTATTTTGTTCAAGAAAATATTTTCTACTTTTTCTCATAGAAGTACTTTACTAAATAAAAAAGGACTAAATAATGTTCTTAACAAGTCTATGCTAGTAAGTAAGTAAATGAATGAATATTAAGTACTGAAGAAAAATTCATGAATTCTGGGCACCTTGTATCTGTTGTTTTCAGACATGCATGCCAGATTTGTCACTTTTGTTGCTGGCAGAGTAATTGTTCTAAAAATAAGATTTATGATTTTATCTTCTGTCAAGCATGCTTTTAAATCAAGTTCAAAATTTGCATAAAATGTAGACTAAATTATTCACTGATAAGGCAGAGTTTCCTTTTCTTAAATTTTTAATTCAAATATTTACTCAGTGTATTGTCACTGTTTTAGTGTGAAAGAAGCAGGTAAATGAAAATCAAAAAGGTTTCTGCAATTTTTATGTTCCAAAACCTTGGTTTATAAACATAAAAAATGGAAGTAAGATTTGACTGTGATCTTGATAATAGAAAAAACTAACCTTTTCACTTTTTCACAGCCCAGTGAATACAATTGTTTCTTTGATGAAAAGGACTCTTTAATTTCCTCTTTGAATAATAAATTTCATTCATAAGTTATTTCTCTTCTTGGGCAATTTAATTGATTTGGCAGAATAAGTTGGAAATATAGAGACAGGTTAGGAACTTTCAGGCTTCCTCTTAATTAAGAAAAACTGCATGTAGTATTTTAGCTTGTGAATATTACTCTTCTATTTAACCCCAAAGCCTCTTTCATAACTTTGTACAATATATTCAAATAAATGTATAATGAATTATTTAGCATGTCCTTCTGTTGAGGTTTCTCATAGTTTTCTGAGTCACTAGCAGCTGCTTCTGAATCCTTGTGATGTTTTGTGTATCTGTGCTTACTGCAGACTAAGCTTCCCCAATGGTCACCTGACCTGAAGTTCATCAATTTTTTATCAAGTCACAACAAGCTGACATGAAATATTGTTTTAATTTACCTCCACTGTGATTCAGCCAATGGGGAGTTAATTGAAGGCAGGTGGTAGCTGGTGAACAAAGGCCATTGGATGGTGGTTTGATGGAACACACACCGACAGCCACATTATTTATAAACTATGAAACACAAATCACCACAGTTAGGAATTTGTATGGCTTTGAGGGAGTAAACCTTATTAAGAATTCTGGCATTATGCATTCACTTGTAAGGACTAATGGGAGTTCTGCCCTGAAGGAAATTGTAATTCGTCACAATCTCACTGTATTGTTTGAAAGGGGATATTCTAATCATATTCATGGCAAGCTGTTTCTGATCTCTGATCAGACTAGTGGCAGGTGGTTGAGTCAAGATGTCTGAATTTGTTTTCAAGATTTTTGCTCTTTAGAAGGATTTCAAACACACAACCAATGCTTCACAAGACTAACTTTATTAATTACTTGTGTGTCAAGCTTTTGGTAGTACAAGAAATGTGCTAAAATTATCTTGTTTTACAAAACAAAATATGTGGAACAATATTAAGAAAAGTCATTGGAAATATTTTGGGAGTTGTATCTGTGTTTGCCAATGAGACGATTTATTAGACGTATTGTGATAGAGAGGACTTGGAGCATGTACCAGAAAGCCATATGCCTGAGCCATATTAGGCAGGTTTATTTGAATTAGTGGCAACAATGGAGTGTACACAGGATGGGTTTGCTATTCACAAGACAGAGAATAACAAAGTTCTTTCAGAAGCAGAACACAACAAAAATGGCATGAATCTGGACAAAAATGGAAGCAATGGCACTTGTGACACTGGCAAGAAAGAAACTGCCAAAGAAACATATTCTGAAAATGACAAATTGTCTTCTAAACCACAACAAAAATCATCACGGAAAGAGAATTTCTGTTTGTCAAACTATACAGAAGGAAACATGAACAAAACTAGAAGACACGGTGAGACATTTGACAGTATGCCCACCACATCGAGCAGGAAGCTTCCACCTTTTAGGACAGGAAAATATGTTCCCAAAGATGATGTTTATTCTTGTAGTGGTAAAAGTGAAAAGGCCATTTTGCATTCAACAGCTTCAAAGTCCAAGCATCCTTCAAGTAAAGATGTCTTAGCTATGTCTTGTCCCTTGCCATTTCGAGTTGGCAAAATGTCACCTTCAGATTTGCATGTTTCTGCTGACAGCACTGACAGAATTATGACAAGCCCTAGATCTGTCAAAAAGAAAGAAAAATTAGGTTCACCAGCTTATGTCCAAAGGACTAGAAGCCCAATAGAAGGCAATCATGGAAGATATTCACCAGATTTTCACAGCCATAGGGGAAATAGGAACATAGTTTTATTTGACACTAATAAATGTTCTTCACTTGAGAGGATCAGTCAAGCAAAACTGCCTATGGCAAACACGCTTAAAGCCATCAATAAAATTAGTGTGAGTGATAATGCTGTTCATTCAAGAAGTGTTAGTTCACAACCTTGTGGCAGTCGCCTTGAGACACTGGCCAGAACTAAAACACACAGTGAAAATGTTTTAACTGTTAAAAGCTCACGGCGAAGGCCAAAGAGTTCTGCTTTAGAATTGTCCAGTAAATCCAATACTACTGGAAAATCAGCAAAGAATACATTGACCCAATTAGACAAGTCAAAAATGGTTACAACAAGACATCAACAACGGCCAAGAAGCACAAGTTTGGAGTTATCTAACAAAATACCTTGTAAGGTTGTCTCTTCAGTCCCCAAAGGATCCCAGAGACCAAGAAGTTATATTGTTCAAACTTTGCCAGCTGGGGATAATGAATCTAGAAAGTACCTCAGAAAATCATCAGATACATCTTTGCGAGTTTATCAGCAACCGAAAAGTGTAGTGCTGAATGCTAGTAACAGTGATCGAAGCCATGATTCTGTAAGACCTCGCAAGGCTCGGAGAGTACCTAAAAGGAATGTTTATGTTAAGAAACAAAAGCCTCGTGTTCAAAAGAAAACTTCCTCAAAATCTAAATCAGAACAATGCAAGAGCTCCCACAGGGAAATGAGGAAAATCTCAAAAACTGTGACAGATGGCAGTCCTAGACCATCTGAGGCTCCCTGCGAGATGGTGAAGCCATATTTCTACAATATTTTCATGGATAAATTCTGTGTAAAAGTTAAATATTGTGGCAAGCAAGTCAAAATACCTGTGCTCAAGAGATGTCGGCTGATGGTGTGGAAAATCAAGCGGATTTCTTATATTTTCTATGAAAAGGTGCTGTTATTCTTATATTCAAATGAGTTTAATATTTATTTGTCTTTGTAAGTTACATGCAGTACTAGACAGTTGTTGTAGTTTAATGTTCAGCACATAAATATATTAATTAATATCCTAATGGTATTTTATGTCTACTTCCCAGCAAAAAAAACCAAATGCTTTTCCTGGGTTTCTTCAGAAGTTGATGATTTCTGGATATCATTAGCAAGCCTTAACCATCATGTTAAAGACAGTTTTGCAAAAATCACAGTTGAGCTAGTGCAAATTTTATTGAATATATGACCACTAGATTAGCTTGTTTTAAAGAGCAGCAATCAGCTTTTTCTGTCAATAATAACATCTGAAGTTGAAGCATTTTAGAAAGTGAAAAATTATGTAGCAGGACAAGAAACACAATTTCGATGATTTTTTATATTAGCCTTGCCAGAAGAAAGCAAAATAGTTAATCATAAAAAACAAATATGCTAATGGTACATACTCATCAAGATTTATTACAATGTTCAAAGTCTTCACATTCCTAGTTGTGACATTTCAGTTTTTGTGAAGTGTATTTTTTCAATTCAAATAATTAATTATATTTGGTTCCCAGAAACCTCTGCCTTTTAATTTTAATTTTCACTGAAAAAGGGTTATTTTGTTAACAGACAAATACCTTACCACGGCCATCTTAGATTCTGCTTTAAATGAGCCTGTGTACATCTTTCAATTTTTTGTGCACAGAGTGTTCCAGTTGGTTTAATCAGAGTTTTTTGAATGGGATTGTGTGTTTTTTTTCCTTAATTTTAGAATTTGTTTCTTTTCTTTCATATAATATGTGTTAGTTACAATACTTACACATTGAAGTTCAACAGGCCTGACAGTAGCAAGGATTCTTTCTTTTTGGGTTCCAGTTTTGTTTTACTTGTTCACCCTACCAGAGGTAGGGTGCTAGAATACAACAAATGTAACTTAGAATCAGTGTTTATGTACTAGAAAGTTTTAATAAATACTTTCCTCTTCAGTATTCATTTTTATTGCAACAAGATCATTCACAAGAATATTTATTCAATGTCTAAGTACATTTATTTACTTTGGACTTGTACAACATTTTGTAGACATCTCTTGCCAGTAGCGTTAAGTTTTGCTATGTACAATGATTTTCACTGTTGAGTATCAAACTTAAAGATTAATTTATCCAAACTGCTATTTGGTTTTGGTCGTGGCCATTTTTATTTTGTGGATTCATGCTGTGAACAAGATAATTTTTTTTGGGTAGTTTGGAAGCAGCAGTGGGTTTGTGGTTGGAACTTGTTTGCTTGATTTTCCTGAAAATGATCATTGAGACATTGGGGTAGTTTCCAGGTTAAACTTTGCTTTTTGGAGTGAACTTTAGTCCCATTTTTGACCTTTTGCAGTCACTTAAATTGATCAATAGTTAAATGTAACTTGCTCCTGTCTTTGAAGTTGGCATGAAACATCAAAAATAATATAGATGATCCATTTTTAGCTGTGACTTTTGAAAGTGTGGTATATATTTACAGTTAGGACAAAAAGGTTCATAATAAATTTTTCTTAGTCCAGTTAAAGGAAAATTATAGCAAAAAAAATATGGAAAATGTTGAGATCTTTCAGCAGGATTTCTGAAAAGGACACTGTCTAGAAAAACTTGTTATTTAGGGTACTTAAGAGTGGCTGATAACAAAAAGAAAAACCAGAGCTTAGACCTATCAACCAAAGCATTTTATGGAAATCACTGATTCCTACTGATAATGATTTGCAGTATAATTATGCTACAGACTTGCGGTTATCAGCAAGTTACTTCTGCATGCAATATTATTGCAGCAATTCATTTTTGGTCAGATTAGCCAATTCTAATTAAAGTTTTCATTTTATAAATTTAAATATTTTCTCAGGCTGTTCTATAGAAGGTTTAGATGGAAAACTGAATACAAAATCCCTCGGTTCAATCAGAGTGTTTTCCAATGAGCCCATTTTAAATTGTCCAGAATTGTAAAAAGTTCTATTTACATTATAGGGCTGTCAATAACTAAAGCCCAATTTTATATCACTGGAAGAATTACACTTAAAATACAGCTTCACAATGTCCCAGTTTTTGTATTTTTTGTGTAAAATATAAATTGTACTGTCAGTGGTAATTCTAACATTATAGCATTTCAGAATACAATTTTTTTTATTTATTTACAAGTATTTCTCTTTGAGTTCCTAGCTTCCCTGTTATTTAGTATAACTGGTTGATAGAATTTATCAGTTCACTGAATAATATTTGAAAAATTATTTTGTTTTATGATCAATTCCTACTCTCAAAGTTTTCCTTTAATTTTATTTTAGTTGATATTCAAAGTGTATCGTGTTTCTTAAGTAGCACACATGCCTTCTCGCTAGTATTTACGAACTAGTATTGGGAACAGAATATGATCAAAGTGCTGAAAAACAAGTTGACTGGCAAGGTAGTTGTTCTCATCTGCATACTAATTTACTGCTATTGTTGGTTGAAACAAAAGAAAACTGGTGTTCACCATCAACAGACAGGTTGAACATTGTAAAGTTGACAGCTAATAATTATTTTGTCTCTCACATCAGAAGATTCTTTCAATCTTGCCACAGAAAGTCTGAGCTACATTCACCTCAGTGTGATAATTATTATAAGACAGTATAGATAATCTCATAACTTGAATGGCTATTTTGAAGCCCAGCTTAAAACCTGGGAGACCTGTGACTATTTATGAGAGGCAGTTTGTCAATGGGAAACCTGTGGCCACTGTACTTTCTGGTGGTCTTTTGTTAGCAAGTGTTACAAATAATTAATAATCCTCAGAACATGGAGTTCAACACTGAATAGAACTAGTTTTCATATAACTAGTTGACTTTGGCAAGTTTATCTGATGATGATTCTAACTCAAACCATGTTTGTTTTTCCCTTCAAATGTTTGAACCAGGTCACCTTCTTGAACCCAGTTGTGACACGAAAACCTCGGCTGCAGCGGCAGAAGAAACTCTTTCACATTCACAAAGGTACTACTCAGAATAAGCAAGCTTTTAAACATATGTTAGATAGAAGAATTGGTAACTTGTGTTTGTAAAAAGAGCTAGTGTTTGTGATGTTAGTGTTCAACATAGTTGTAAAGATAGAATGCATCTGTGAACACTGAGTTCTCCAAGTGCATTGTTTCTGTTGAGGTAGTGATGTTTGTAGTCACATTTGATTGATCAAGTGATCATGTTTTGGTTGAATGGAAGTCATTTGAAAGACTTAAGTTGTGACCTCTGGGAGAGATAAAACTGGCAAGTTACAGCTTTTAGAGTATATATCTGAGTGACATGTAAATGTTTGGAAGAGAAGTTTCTTACAACAGTAATTATGGTATCAGTTTCTTGATCTGAGCCAATGTTTACATTTTGTGCTGATGTTGTAACATTTTGTACTTTTTGGCTTTAAGTGTAAATTGTCATCAGAACATCTGAATATTAATATGATTGTTATTATTTGTATTTCTACTAATATTGTATTTTTACATACTACTATAACAATGTTTAGTAGTTAGATTGTTGTTTCTTACTTTCCATGGGTTGTAGTTAGCCCTTGTAGATGATAGATTTTAACCTGCTTTGCTGGTTCGGATTGGCCATTAGTTGTTCTACTTGTCTGTTTTAAGCATAACAAGATCTTCTCTGTTTTCAGGGCATGCACAAAACAAAAAACTCGAAACTAAATTTTTTTTGGGATAAAATCTTGATTTTGTCTGGAAGTAAACCACGATGTGACTTATTAGAATCAAGCTTGTTGAAAATCAGTCTTAAGATTCTGAGGCTGGGGCCACAATGAAGGAAGGGCTGTGAGGGGCTTGGGGGGGGGGGGCGGGGGGCGGGCCTTCACCCCCCCCCCCCCCCCCACACACACACATCTTCACAGTTGTATAGTGTCAACTCTTACCCCTTCCCCTTGGGACAAACCCACAGATTGGTTTGTCCATCACAAGTCAGATTTTTACTTTAATATTACACAAAATCTTTGTTTTCACACAGGTAAAAACTTTCTGCGTGCTGGTCAGATGAACACAAATGTTGCGACATGGGCCAGGTTACTCAAGAGAGCAACACCTGCCAACTGTACAACAAATACAACGTCGTTAAGTCCAAATGCTACCTCACCACAGTTTCCTGGGTAAGCTGTTGGTATCATCTGATTGATGTATCAAGCCTAGTGATGTTCTTAAGTCATCACATCCAATTAACAGACACTGGTACATGTTATGTAAATGTCCGCAAGTGGAATTGGTGGCACAGTGGTTAACTGGTTAGCCTATCGGACTCACATTCCAAAGATTATGTTACTGACATTGAAAACCATTAGATTGTCCTCATCCAGAATTTTACTTAGCAAGCAAATACTTTCAATCTTCCTTGGGTTTTAATGACCAACAGTTCCCTATTGTCTAAGTAAGGACAATGTTGTTAAATAAGTAACTGTCTGTACACCATGCCTTAAGTGTCATGGTACTTCAACCCACAAAGTTCAGAAACAATTTGAAAATCATCAAAGTTAATGGCAATTGGCATACTAATAGTCATACTAAATCTATCTGACAATCAATAGTAGGCTATAAGTATGCAGTTCCATGTAAAGGCAAATGTTTAAATGTATTACAGAGAGCGTACAAACCATCATAGCCAGAGTGTATCAGAACAGCGAAAGAACATCACGGGTAGTGGTCACCCAGCTGCTGGCTCTAGACACTCCCTGCCAATAGAAAAGGTCACACCAAGGCCAGGGGCAACAGAGAGTGAAGTCCAGGTTTGTTTGACTGTGCTTTCTAAAGGCCAGCACCATCTGACATGTTTTTGCTTTGTTTAATTGCAATTATTGAACTGATGAGCAAGCTGTGTTTTAAATTATATCAATCTACAATGAGATATTAATCATAGAGTTCAGAGTTTGTTAATTGCAGTAAGCAGGCTGACTAATTTTTTTTTTCAAAGATTTTTGGTTTTTGCTAAATGGAAATGATAGTGAAAATCGTTGAATGATCTGTACAGCTTGTATGCAAATCAAATCCAGATGCTCAAAATTCTTATGTCATTTCTCTCTTTTTTTATAGGATGCGTTATCAGCATTTGGCTTTCTTGACAACAGTCCACAGAGCCCTCAAAAAGGTGAAATAATCAAGCCTCCACGACCTCCAAGACAAATTCCACCCACTAAGAAAATGTACGTGATTTCAAGACAGCAGTCAAATTATTTTTCTACAAAATGACTTTTGATGTAACTTTGATAATAATAATACTTATTATTATTGTTATTATTATTAGTAGTAGTAGTAGTAGCAGTATTATTATTATTATTATTGTTATTATTAATATTATTATTATTATTATTATTATTATTATTGTTGTTGTAAACCTGAAAGTAGGTGATAGCCAAAGAAGGAACTAATGACCTGCTTGTTATTACTTACCAGATCCCAACCTTCCCAGTCATCGAGTCACATGTCAATATCAAACTTCAGATGTATTAGTGTATTAGGTAGAGGACACTTTGGAAAAGTAAGTTTTGTTAATATACTTGCAAGTTTTCCAACCCGTAAAACTCTGAACAATAACAGATTACAGCTAACCAGACAAAAGCCTAAAATCTGCACCTGTTGAGTTCAACTGCAGTTGTGTCGACTGGTTTGGTTTGTGGTTAAGAGGTGAGCAACAGATTTTTTTTTTTAAGTAATTGTTTCAAAGCTAACCAGACAAAAGCCTAAAATCTGCACCTGTTGAGTTTAACTGCAATTGTGTCAGCTGGTTTGGTTTGTGGTTTAGAGGTGAAGCCATTTTAACAATGAGACACATCCAATAATATCTCTTCACGTATTATGGGTTTGGCAGTAAGTTACTCTATTCAGTGCATGGTGGTAATTGCTGTTAATCAGCGAAATTTATTCTACAAATTATAAGTCACTGCTTTCCATTTGCACTGTACAATACAACGCTTGTACAATATAATACATGTACAAAACCATGCAATGCAGTGCAATACAATAAAATACAGTACATGTTTAATACAGTGCATGTACAACACATTACAATAATAAACATTACAGTGCAATGAATACATGTACGGTACAGTAAAGTAAAATATAACTCAAGCATGTGCAATACAATAAAATACAAAGCAATTCATTCAATGTAATAAAATACACGTATAATACAGTACAAAATTTAACAGTACTTAATAGGTTGTTCCCCAGAATGTTTACCATTTCTGTGCGGTATCGCAATAGAGCTGTAGTTTTTGATTACCTAAGTTACTTTCATCCCCTCCCCCCACACACCACCTATCCCATCAATATTTTCAGTTAAACATAGTTTTATTTTCTAGGTCTTTATTTGTTGCTTGAGTGTGTTTGTTGCCAGTTAAAGCGTAAAATCTCATCATTCAATATATTTTTGTTATCTGCAGGTTATCTTAGCAGAATACAGAAATACCAATGAACACTTTGCAATAAAAGCATTAAAGAAAGGTGACATTATACAGAGGGAAGAAGTTGAAAGGTGAGAAATTTTTAAGATATGGTAAAACAATCTGACTGATTTACTATCAGACAAGTAGACAGACAGACAGACAGACAGACAGACAGATAGAGAGGACGCTAAGCATTTGCATGGGGAGACTGTATGCAGAGTTACGTATACGTGAAAGCTCAATCAGTCAGATGGGGATTCAAACAAAAGGTGACAACTATATTATCAAGTCTAATTTGATTAAAAATTCTGAAACATTGATGACCTTGCCAGTCTGTTCCTTTACATCTCTACTAAAAGTATATTTCATCGATATACAAAGACGCTAATGCAAGAACATTGAAAAGGACTCTCCCTACAATATTCCTTTTATCTCTTCATACCCTTTGGGAGAATGTAACATTTTTTTGCACTAGACTCTTATGGGCTTGTTAATGTTGTAGCAAAATGTTGAAAGTTGTCATTTTTATTTTTTTTTTCAGTCTTCTGTCCGAAAAGAGGATATTTTTAACGGCGAACAAGACACGGCACCCATTTTTAGTCAACTTATTTGCATGTTTTCAAACAGCGGTATGTACAATGTACTTTCATTGTTGTAGTCTTAACAGAAATTGCTGTATACTGTAACACGTATGTCTAGATTTCTTTTTGTGTCGATTATGTGAACCAGTTTCAGGAAGAGTAATGATTTCCTCCTATGTCGCAGTACGTTTTCTTCCTTCTTTCGTTTTTCTAGTTTCTTGAGGTGGTGTTTAGCCCGAAAAACAAACGTGAGGGTGGATGAGAGCTGCTGAGAGTTGAAAATCTCCTTCTCCTATGACTGCCAGCTCTCATAAACTCTCATCATTTTCATATGCTGTCCTCGAGTTGAGTTTACTCCAATCTTTCCCAAGTAACACACGAAACGTTCGACAACTTTAGTTCTCATTTGGCGAAGCGCATGATAGTTGAGCAAAACTATCACCGTTGAAACTCTCGTCCAGTTCTTACCGCTAAACTTAAATGCTTATTTGACGAAACGTTGAACAGATCTGACACTCAACTCTCATGAAATCAGCTCTTATGCTTGTTTTACTCGGGCCTTGGTTTTTTCTTTTTTTAACTCTTCCTCCATTTCAAAATGAACAAAAACGTATTTTGGTTGTCTTTTTCCCACAGGAACATGTCTGTTTTGTCATGGAGTACGCGCCCGGTGGAGACCTTATGATGCACATTCATAATGACGTCTTCACAGAGTCTAGGACAGTGTAAGTTGGCCTCTTTGTTAATGATATTATTTTATGTTTATTCGTCAGGCCTGGACAGTGTAAATTTGCATCTTTGTTATGTTTGTTTATCATTCTTGTCCAGGGCAGGGAAGTCTGCACATCTATCGTGAGCACTTGAACACGTGCACATGTTCATGTCTACATAAGAACACACAGAAAAACGTACGGCAGAATTATGAAAATAAACACCCAGGCTTACTTTGCTCATAAGGATTTCCCTTTGATTTTCTAAGGATTTTTACGAATTTTATGCGAGTGATTATATCAGGAACTTTACGGGATAATAAAGAAACATCTAACTGGCACATTTCAGTTGATCCTGTTTTTTTATCAAGTATATATGTTGGCATATCCACCAGTTTTCCAAGTATCCTACCGTGTTCTTGTTCCCTTTCAGATTCTACACCTCGTGTGTTGTATTAGGCCTTCAGTACCTTCACGAGCATGAAATTGTATATAGGTGAGTCTTGGTCATCTCTGTATTCACCTTCCGCGGTGTTTCTATGTCTTCAACGTGAATTTATCCTTCGAGTGGTGAGCGTTTTTGTTCCTGCTTAAGATATGAATTTCTCTCATGACATGATTCAATCAAACACGTGCAAAGGTATATATGGTACTTGTGAGTAACTTGTAGTTGTGAACGCGTTCGGTTGAGGCAATAGGTAAAGTCTTCAGATATAGTGGCCAGCAACCCCGGGAGAAACGGGGGACATAGAGCAAAAGGGTGCGAAACAGCAAGTAAAAGGGAAATCAAATTCGTTTTCTAAAAAATTTTTACTTCGCTTTCAGCGATGGGTGAGGCAAAGGCTACTAAAGCTAGACGTTCAATCCCCCTCACCCACCCCCCCCCCCCCTTCCCTTTTACTGTTCTCATGATATAGTAACAGTATTAAATACCATCAGTTCACTAGTGTTTGCTGTTGTGGCGCACCTTGTCAAGTGTTATTTCCTCATATGTTACTTTTCCATGTGCAGGGATCTCAAACTGGACAACCTGTTGCTTGATACGGAGGGCTACGTGAAAATCGCTGACTTTGGTCTATGTAAGGAAGGGATGGGGTTTGGAGCGAGGACCGGCACGTTCTGCGGGACACCAGAGTTCCTGGCGCCTGAGGTGTGTGCTCCTGCTAATAATAATTTTTGTAATAACTCAGTAGTAATAATAACAGTAATCATGTGCAGCAGTAACAATGTTAGCAACAGCTATACATTTTGAAATATCTTAAACTCTCTCAAGGGCGGATTTAGCGAAGAGGCAAATAGCCCCCCCTCCCCCCTCTCGTCAGTAACTTTGGAAACAGTTTTTAAGAAACACTTAAGAAAACGCCTTTTGGCGCAAAGATGCCATTTCCCCCTCCCCTCCCCCCACACTTTTTAAGAATTGCATGTTCGCCCCTCACCCCTTCCGTAATCATCCTCCCCTGACGGACTCTTCTCTCGGAAACTCTTCAACATATCACATTCAACTTCAGTGAGAACATGCTCTTCAGTGCTTCTTCGACTGCGGATTATGTTTGAGTGCAAAGTTGGATTTTTGCCATTTTTAAGCAATATGAGGCAAAATGTGGGAATTAAGATTCTGCTGTTGAATGCTTTACATGCAGTTAACAAACAGTAACAAATCCCGTCTTTGTTTGCTCTGCAGGTCTTAACAGAAACATCCTACACGCGAGCAGTTGATTGGTGGGGTCTTGGAGTGTTAATATTTGAAATGTTGGTGGGAGAGGTTAGTGTTCTCGAGATATTTCCGTCAAATCTTGTTTGTCCCGTACCTGGACAGTTTCCTAAGTTTGGTGGAGGGAGGGGGGGGGGGGT
>JAOBYE010723467.1:0-10388 GCA_025403585.1 Parazoanthus swiftii
AACTTGGATTTTTCTGACATGATTTTCATGTACCGAATTTATTTCGGGAAAAAATGTTTCGTCTTGCACGAAATCCCGAGACACCTGTGTCAAAATTCATGAAAGTTCGTTTCTGGATTATCATCAATCATGGCAAATTCTTCAGATAAGGTTTCTGTTCCCCTGAGCTTAGTGAGTCAGCTACATCAGATTGAAAGAAAGTTGGAGCCTCTAATGTGTGTTCAGCAAGATGATAATGTTCAAACGCTCATGAACAAATGTTTGAGCAAGATCAGAGAGTTGGCGATTCAAGCGGGGTTTGAAGTCGGAGAGAGTTAACGGTCTTCCAAACCACCTGAAAAACGAAAGACACCGCCAAGGGAGAGTTCCGAAAGCTCCGACTGTACTCATAAAGATGATCGGAGCAAAGATGACAGTTCTTTAAAAGAGAAAATAAAGAGTCGGTACAGAAGAACCAAAAGCAAGCTCGTGAATTCTAGAAAAGTAAAGAGGCCTGTATCTGCATCGGCGAACAGTTCCACACAGTTCCGTCGAGCTTCAGCAGTGCCTCACTCTAGTCATTTTCATTTGGATGGGTTCCTACAACAGTTTACGATTACTTTCTTATTTCGGTACGAACAAACGGCATAAAACCACCAGGGAGTCCAGCAAATTTCTTGCATGTAAAATAAACCTGGTCGTGGTCCGCCATGTTCTCTTTGTCCAGGATTTGTTCCAGACCAGAGCGAATACCTTGGATGAGGGCATGGTCCAACCATCAACACGCTGCATCGATCCACCACAGGCTCGAGAGCAAAATGTTAATCAGATCCCGCCAGTGGAGGACACCTTGCTGGCCAAGTTATTGGCCGTAAACAAAGAAAGAGAGGAAGCAAGAGTGCGTTCCAAAACTCGTTGGGGCTGGTTGTCTGGGGAGACCCAGATGAAAATAATGTTTATGGCGGACAGAGAAACTGCCAAGGAGCAATTGGACAAGGGTTGGGATAAAGTCCATGCAGAGATGGCGGAGCTCCCCAGATGCCGCGTCTACAGCACGGTAATTAATCTCTCTTGTTTTGAATGTTTACCGTAGTTCCATAATAAGGTGGTGTTTCTTTTCTTTATTGGTTAGGTCCTCTTCAAGCATCTCAAATGCTATGTGCATCGTTCTTGGAAGAGGGCAAAGAAAACTTGGAAGAAACACCTCCATGTTGTTTTACCTTTATGTCAATCCTATATTGCACCATTACATGTTTTTTTTTGGAACCTTGTCGCTCTCCTAATCTAATAGGTATTTTTTTCCTTTTTTTCCTAGATTATAAACGGATGTATACTTTGTGTATACGAACCGGGAAATTTCAATTGTCACAGAGACAACACCATTCATCCGCACTTAAGAATGCCTGTGAGACTACTTGTTAATTAAGTTAATTACATTTTATGAACATAATGTAAATAGTCTTGGATCATGTAAATATCAATGTAAATGGATTGGTACCCCCTATGATGTTTTAGTTATTGAGTTTTTTTTCTTTTATCTTTAGTGGATGGCCACGCCTCTATGGTGCTTTTGCACCCCTTCCCGGCGCCTCCATAGACCCATACGTATTTAGTTCTTTTTTTTCCCCCTTTTTCTAGTGGCTGTCTCACTTCTCTCGATGCTTTTGCCAATGGCCCGAACATACCCGCCACCACGCCTTCCGCTTCGTGTGCGCACCGGGTTTACGTTTTTGGGTTCCCATCTATACGGGGTTTTCTTCATTGAATGATTCCTATATTAGTTGGTGCGTGTATCTTCCACCCCCTTCTTCGTATAGTTTTGTCCATGTTTACCCAAGTTGGTGGCCCTGCCCTCGTCACCCTCACTGTATTGTGAAGACATTTTTAACTTATGTTCGCTATCCTGAGTGGTGTCCATTCCCGGCTCCAGCCTGCTTTTGTCAAACAGAATCTAACATTTATTTAGAGAACCGCCGGGAGAGAAGCAGTGACCTTTATTTAATGCTACGCCAAACGCATCTCTGCAAATACGGTCATCCTTGTCCTTATCATTTCCTTTCTCCTTCTTTTTCTTCTTAGACTTTACCCAAGAATACAATACAGAATGTTTATGTGATACCACCACCTATCTGCATGTCGAATGTGTTCGTCGTGATCGTCTTTTTATTGATTATACCTGAAGCAATCCGTATGGTCCCCCTCTCGATTTTCTCGATTTGGCAGTACTCCAAGTACTTCGACTGTTAGATTACATATCAGTTGATGGATGAGACCAAGTCTGCCAGATCTCGCAATATTGATGCAGATGAAGAAGGCCCCAAAAGCCACCCTCTGCTATATTTCATGCAAAATGCGGGCACAAAAGATCAGGCCAGTGGATTACTTGGATGGTTTGAGTGCAGAAAGAAGAGATGTGATTTTGAAGAAGGCAGTTTAGTTGGGTCAAAAGCAGAGGCTGAAGAGGAGATTACAGCAGAAGGATATGTGAGGGTGGAGATGTTAAAGAAGCAGGTTAAAAAGCAGATGGTACAAGAAACAAAAGAAAGAAGGAAAGCGGAGAAGAAACTGAAGGAGACAGCGCTGGAAATACTTGCAGAAGAATTTTGTGAAGTTGACGCTATGTTGGAAAACCTTGTTGAACTCCTAAATGGGAAGGCTGTTGGAAGAAATATATGCCATATGTGGTTGGAAGAAGTTGGAAGTCGGGTGTTGTACCACGCTCACGTTGAAGAGTTGAACTCTAGAAGAAAGATTTACGTCGTTGGATACTGGGCAGAGGTAGAAAGCTACGAGTTGGATGCAACAGATTACGACATGTCGGTCTTTGCACTAGGAGCAAACTTGAAACCTGGCGACTTGACAATGTGATCCTGAGCTGGACTCTCCGAGGATGATTGTAAGTTTTACTGTAAATAACTGCTAGACTAGGATTTTAAGACTTGCTTTTTAGTGTCCTGGGGTAGGAACTCAGAGATTTAGGTTTCAAGAGCTATTTCTTAATAATGCCCCCGGATAGGATTAACTGTAACTAACTGATAGGGTGGGGTTCTTCAAAGTGTCCTGGGATAGGCAACAGTTGGTAATCCTATGTAATAAATACCTCTCTTTTGCCCGAGTGTTCCTAAGTTGTGCCTTAAAATGGAAGATTTGCAATAAAACTGCGTGATTCTAGGTCACTGAAAGCAACGTTCCTGCTACCGGAGTTGAAAAGACGTTTGCAGTTACAAGATTGACAGCGCCCCGGTACTTCCCAGACTCAGGTAAATGGACTGTAATATACAACTATAATATTATAATTTTATACATTCTCAATTTGTGAGTTGATATTCATTTTAATAACATATTTTATTTTGCTAACAAGCGTCATCTTAAAAATCAGGAATTAAAAGGAGTTCAGGTAATGTCTGGGATTCTGCAACTCTCCTCCATTGCCTTTTTCATTTTCTTCAAGCACAATGGACTTGGATCTGGAACTCGAACAACAAAATTCTAAAACCAGACAGATATCCTCTGTTAAAGCTCATTAAACGTGTTGTGTTCGCTTCGGATGAAAGAGAACTAGTAGATGCATACCAGGAATTGCATGATGACGTTTCACGTTTACTTTGTGGAACGATTCAAAACTTTAATGGAAAGGAGCAAAGAATGGACACTTTCTTTTTGATAGAAACTTCGTGTAAGAGAAACCATACTCAGAATTATGCCGACGTTGTTAGGATTCTTGAAGATATTGTTTTTGACGGAGTGAGGGCGTATAACTTGATACAAGTGTTTGACTTTATCACCATTGTAATGGAGTCATATTACAAGATCGTCTGCTTTCTATAGCTCATTAAAGAGTTGATGGCTTTACTGCAAACCGTTAGAAGCTAATTGAGAGTGAAAAGGTGGATCAGCATTCAATTAAACCATTTAATAAAGAAAACCACATTTACCTGGTGAAAAGCTGCTCAGTTGGTCCAAAATTCTAAGTTGATTTGTGTATGGGGATATGCGAGTGTCCCATTGGCTTTACAGGCCAAGCTTGCAAACACCAAGCAGAAGTTGTGCTAAGGTTTCGAGTATCATGTATGAACTTCATACCTTCACTTGACGTGGCAGGACGACACCAGTATGCACAAGAATACTGGAGTTGTGAGAAAACGATTGGCTCCAAAAATCTACGTTTCTCATCCACGGCATATTTTAGAAAAGACACAAACTGAGGTATATCTAGATTTTAAAAAAGTATCCTCATGTATAAACCGTGTTATGTTTTCTCTCCAACACAAAAAGATCGCATTTCTTGTTACTGTCAAGTGCACGGCGAGACAACACTTGCTTTCAAGGCGTACATTGGGTTCCGCAGAAACCTTCCTTCCCTCGCAGTGCAAAACAACTTTATCCTGTCCGAGCCTCTGACATGGCCAAGCAGATATTGTGTCCAAAAGAAGAAGGGGTAGAATACCACGCTAAATTTAGAGTGTCTGATGAGACAATGCCCCAACTGTGGAGTGCAAAATGTACCTCTAACGCCAAAAGAAGCAAGCTTGAGCGACAATGCACCCAAAGTGAAGTGGCAGAAGTCCGAGAATGTGGAAGTTGGTGTCACCGAAGAGGAAGAAAAAGGAAAAAAACTCCAACTTGTCGACAAGATTACCCTCCCGGGAGAAATGTTTGCCTGCTTTAATCAGCTCTTGGATTCTTTTGTCACCGATCAGTTCAGAGCAAACTGGAAACAGCAGCAGTCACGAGAACTTTTTGCGGACCTTCCACTCAATCACGCATATGCTGTCCACGATTATTCGTAACACTGCAACTGCCAAATGCAAAACGAAATTAAATCACTATGTAGTGGCCAGGTACAAGCTTCAATTCATGTGACCATTTTTCGCTACTGAAAGCACTGACAAGCCCATCATTTTCTCAGAGCATATCTTCGTGATTTCACCAGACTTAAAACACGACAATAACTCTGTGCATCAAGTGAGTTCATGTAGATGGATACCTTAAAAAAACTTGGCTATCATACACGAGTGGACCGGTTGTTGTGCCCCCAGTAAACGAGTCGTCATTGCCTGGGAGACGTGGCACATTCATCAAGCGACTTTGGGTTTATAGCTATTCGTAAGTACTGCGAAAAATCCCACATAAAGTGCCGCAGAATGGCGCAGGGGCAAATCTAAAAAATAAGGCCGAAAAGAACTGGTAGTAGAATATTAATTTGTAGCAATATCAAGTGTAAATTTTTGTGCGAATATGTGTATTGATTCCTGTGTATGAATCAATGTTCCTGGGATAACGGTTCAACAGTAGTATTATGCGCTGATACAGGTCGTTTTTGATCAATTAGTTTTCTCGGAATCTGATTGGTGAAATGGGATTACCGACTAATTTGTGGCGGGTGACATTTCCGGTGGAGATGTGAAGAGGATGAGAAAAAAAGAAGGAAAGGTTGGGGCGCGATGGTGTGTTATTTTTGTAGAGTAACGAAAGAATTTTTTATTTACTTGGGAAAAGAGAAACCCTTTCAGATCAAGGAAAGTCATTGCTGTTTGTTTCGTGTTTGAATTTTTATAGACTAAGTCTTGTATTTCTATGAATTGGAGTTTTCTTGTACAAATAATATTTGCTGAAAATCTGCTTTTTGGAGTGATGCTTTGGTGTCAGCAACCCGTGACATGAAAAATATTATTTTAAATTCGAGTTAAACTTGGTTGTGAAGCAAAAAAAAAGAGAACAAAAATAAGAACTGCAACCAAACTGGTCACCCATCCAAACACAGAAATGGGACAAAAAACAACCAGTAAAGAAGTCGAAGAGCTGAAAGAGAGCTACAGCTTGTTAGAAGTTGACCTGCAGACAGTCAAGTCTGAATTGGAGGAAAAAGTAAGTAAAGTCGAGAGGCGAGAAATCCAAGAAAAGAGGAATAACAATGTTATTCGGGGTCTACAAGAAAAGCTGGAGGGAAAACAAATTGAAAAATTCCTTGAAGAGAAATTCTTTAAGGGTCATATGGAGATAGATGATATCAAAGTGATGCGAGCACATCGAACAAATATTATGCCATGTTCCCGCTTCCAATACGATCGTCACACAGCAGATTCAAAACTGAGACCAATTCATGAATACTTACGGTACTTATAAGGTACACCGACAAAAGAAGAAACCTGAAAGCAGCTGCTATGAAAACAGTATAGAGATAAAGAAAATGTGGAGTTTGAATTTATTCCCTGGACTGTTCCCGCACAAATTCTCTATTAGATATCTGGGGAACCGAAACTCATCATTTTAATTAACACCAGGAGAATACGACGATTAAAAGAGAACACTTATCTTGATAAACCCTAGAAACGGACAGCGTTAAAAAAATTAAATTAAGGCCAGTTAATCTAACGGCGGTAGTTTGTATTTTGTATCTCTTATATCCAGACACAGCACATACATTAACCCAACATCACCAAGAACCCACTACAAGCAAACACATACACACACCATTAGCACGCCTCTAAGAAACAGTTCCAAGAAACACACCATTAGCACGCCTACAAACGAAGTTGGACTGGGACGATCCCATTCCAGAGAACTACAAGAAAGACTGGATTGCATTCTTCCAAGAATTACTTGGCACGGAGAAGACTCACCTGTGCGGTGAAAAGACTTGTGAAAGTCAATTATCTGCAGATATCAGATGGAATCAGACAAATATGGGCGAAAATGTTACCAAACCTTACACCCAACGAGTTTATCAGGTTTTGCATCGCGTCAGTGCATTTTAGTCGACGTAACCGCCCCCTGGAGCAGTCATTTAGATTTTAGTGAATGTGTCTCGGGCATTTTTTTTCAAACATTAAATGATCAGATGAAGCCACCAAAAGGAACCTCGGTCAAGGTTAAGACCTGACTCTTGGTCCAGATATGAAGACTAGCGATAACAATGATCATGCTGACTAAAACAACTAATATTTAAAATGAAACTTTCTTTCAACTTGTACATTGAATAGTGGGAAAAAAAGAAGAACAGCAGAAAAAGAAGATCGGATTTACCAAAACGAAAGGGCAATTTCCAGAGCACTATGAGCTCAGATAAAAACACAAAGAAAAAGGTGGCAGCATCAAACATGCTGAGAGCACTGGTCAGGAACTGACAGTAGACGAGCATTGCTCCGATACTCCACAATGTGATAAGGTTAACATCCCATTAACAGCAGCGGCAGTGATAGTGATAAGAAAAAAACAAGGTAATACGACTGTTTATAACCCAATTTTAACTTCTTCAAGCGTACATGTATATCTAACAAATACTGTACATATATTTACAATATACCGTACTGTAATGCCACTATTTGCAAAGTGTTACTTTAAGAGAAATGTTCAGACCCCTGACTAAATATTTCAAGAGGTCATCCCAAAAATATTTGCCTGACACACCAGATTTCAAAGCAATACAGTACTTCCAAACCTCTTGATAAAAGCCAACTTGGTTTATACTCTGTTCACAGTGACAAGGGTGGCCATGCATTTTAATATACATGTACATGTACATGTACTTTTGCTGAAACATGGATTGTACTTACAAGTAATTCATTTTTTATACTTATGATAACTTCTATTATTATTACAATTATTATTACAAATTTTATTTTTTTATTATTATCATCAACAACAACATCACTATTTTCGTTATCATCACAAGAGAAATTTCTTCCACTGCATCAACCAGCAGAAGACAACATTCTCAAGACTCTGATGGAGCAGCCACAAGACAAAGAGCTGTATGAGGTGCTGATGAAGGCTTGTCTGGATGAAGTTGTTCAAGTTTTGGAACAACAGTATGGAAAACATTTTGATCGCAATTTGATAGAAGTATTGAAGGAAGAGACGAAGTCTGCACATAGCCACAACAATGATGCAGAAGAGACAATTGGTATGATTAGAGCAGCCAAACAGAAGGCCCTAAATGCACCAACATGTTACATTTCCTGCAAGATGCGAGCACAGAAAAACGGGACAGTCAGATATTTGGATGAGTTGACTAAAAAAAGGAGAGAGTTGATTTTGAAGGTTGTTAATTTGGGACAGAAGCAAAGGAAGAGAAAGATGAAGCAGAAAGATTTGATGGTAGAGGTGGTACATGTAAAGACGGGGACTGAGAAGCAGCAAGCAAGAGACATGGGAGAAAGGCGCAAGATGGAAAGAAAGTGAAGAGTGTGCAGATGGATCAGTTGGAAGAAGAGTTGGGGAAATTGATTGTGAAGTGATGGAAAATTTGAAGGATTTACCGAGTGGGAAAGCTGTTGGATGAGAGTTGTGTCCAGTCTCGATGGAAGATGATAATCAGTCTGTAGTGTATAAAGGAAAGATTGTAAATTTGAAGGCAGAGCAAAGAAAGACAGATGTGGTAAACTATTGGTTGCCAGATGAAAGTGACGAAGATGGTGTGGATTTTGTCATAACAGTGTATGAGCTGGGAGCAGACTTAACTGCCAGTGACTTGAGTGTGTCATTTTTCCATTGCATTATGCTGCTCATTTAACAATAAATGATGAGCATTTCAATCTTGCTGCTTTCAACATCACATGTAAATATACAGTTGTTGTGGGTTTCAAAATTAGGTCTCACATGTCATTTACATTGCTTAGTTGTGTTGGTCCTGAAGCCTAACAGGGTTAAGTGATTGAAATATTTAGGTAGTTTAATTGCTAAAAAATGCCAACTTATATTAGAATATTTAAGTCTTTTTCTAATAATAATAATAATAATCAATTTTTGAGTTAAAACCTAATGCTACTTGTGAAAACAAAATTGCAGAAACAAGAACTTTTGGTACCAGTAAATGTTTCAGTTGACCAAGGAGAAGAATTGGATGCATTCAATGGAAAACTCCATGATGAAATTTCACGGAATACTGATATGAGTGAAGTGAAAACACCAGAATTCCTTGAGTAAGTTGGACCGAAACACAAACTATTATTCACTGTTGAACTGCTTCAAACGATTGTGAACAACACAAACACCTTTGCAGTAGAAAACTTGCTGGGTACAGTCAAGCCAGTGGAAATGTGGAACCAGACAAGTTACAATGAAATTTGTGCATTCCTAGGAATGATTGTTTTGATGGGCATTGTAAAGCTGCAAAGGATTGCAATGTATTTCACTTCAAGATGCTAGACTTCATCAGACTGGAGTTGCATCAGTCTTCACCAAGAACCAATTTTTCGAGTTCTTGATATATTCCCATTCAGCCGATCCAAGAAAAATGCCAGATAAAGACAGCTTTGAATACAAACTTATTCAAATCCAGCCTGGGGTTGACACTCTTTCTGAAACTTTCATGGAATCTATGACCCACACAGAGAGCAATCAACTGACGAGGCTATGGTGAAATTTAAAGGTAAACTTTAATTTCTACATTATGTGCCTATGAAGCCGTGTAAAAGAGGCATAAAAATTTGGTCCCGATGTGATGCAAATCATGGATATTTGTGTCAATTTGAAATTTACACTGGAAAAGACAAAGAAGATGATGCAGGCACTGCTGATCAGCAAAAAACAGCATGCCTGTACAAAGGTCTAAGCATTCAGGTTGTTGGGCAAGAATTACTTTTTTTCTAGTGTAGAACTGTTCTTGGCCCTTTTAAAAGAGAAGATTTTCTGCTGTGGTACTGTTAGAGAGAATTGAAAAGGATTTCCACCTGCGCTGAAAGGCTTGAAGTTTGCCAATCAAGGCAATTCAAAACTTGCTTGTCTTGAAAACTTACGAGTCTCGCTTCTTTCCCCCAGTATAGCTAAGAAAGATAGCTGAAATTGACTAATTCGATTCTCCAATGATCCTACTATCCTTATCTTTCATTTGAGCAAGTGATAAATGTGTACCAATAGATAGAGAATATTGTATCCAACAGGGATTGAACATTGTTGTAATGGCAGGAAATTGTTTATGTGTTGGCCTAATTAATTTGGGACCTGGGGGTCAGCCAAGGTCACTTCATTTGAAAATTAAAGGGTTAAAAGCAGTCTACATGTAACTTTCTTAATATTGTAGCAATTTGCATGATCTTGGTGAGTTTTAAATAAATTTTTATGCACTTTCTTGTAATGCATAAAAAGGGATCTTTTTTCATTTATTTTTTTTGTCCACATACCTACACAGTGTTCTAGCTAGGCAAAAACGACAGGGCGCAGCGCCCTGTCGTTTTTCCGGGCACCCTGTCGTTTTCAGAGCCTCAGCTTTAGAATATAGTGAAAATTGTAGTTAAAATGCAGAAAATGTCGATGTTTCAACGCGATATTCAGGAACGCAGTCGAATTTCATGATGCCTGTAACATTTTATGGACGAGGAGACCTGGACTGAACTCGACTTGCTGGCCACGTGACAAGATTCAAGATGGCGTGAAATGTTTGCACGATCTTTTTTCATTGAAAATCT
>JAOBYE010723478.1:0-10388 GCA_025403585.1 Parazoanthus swiftii
CAGTCTTTGCGTCCGCCATCTTGTTTATTCGACTCGCAAAATTAACGCATGCGCATAACAATCGCGACACAAAAAATTAAAAAAAAAAAAACGGAGCCGAAACCTCAACTCGGTGCCTTCCGGCCCGAGTAAAAATAGAGATGAACTTGTTTTATCTCTGCAATCGTGATCGCCGCGATCGCTTTGATTTTTGTGATCGCGGAAGTTCGGTTTCCATAAAATTGCTGGGATCGCTGAAGTTATGGCGATCCCAGCGATTCTAATTAAAATTTTTAATAATTATTTTAATTTTTCATCCAAAGCGTGAAAATTAAACTTGTTTGCATGTCACGGCCGTAAAACGGGAAGTTAGTTGAAGGTTTTTTTCTTATAACCCGACTAACTTTGTTTTGCGTCGTTTGCTTACATCGTACTCATACGTAACTATAAAGATAGTTACTAGCATAACTATCTTTATCGAAACTTTCCGGTTAATTGGTCATCTGGAGGTTTTATAGGTCAGGATCAGAGACATCAGCTCACCACAGACGTGTGACTTGACTTGAACTTCCTGATAACGTGAGTCTGTGTCGAGGCTCGTAATTACATACCAGTTTTACAACTGATACTTTAAAAAAATTTCTCATTTTTTTCTCGGGAAAATGTCGAGCTCTACTCGTCAAACCTCCATTTCTCCCGTCGCCATTATTTCCCTTGTTGCCGTTGCTCTGTACTGTGCTGGCTTCGTGAGAGTAGAATTGAAGTTTCACGATCAGGACAGAAGAATTGAGGCGCTCGAGGCGATCATGGCACTGAATGGTTATTCACAACAGTTCGTTACCTCACAAGACAAACAAGGTGAGCCGTTGGCCGTTCGTGTAGAGTTCAATGTAACTGGTAGAGTGGAAATGACGAGTGTAGTAAAAACTATTTCTAATAATTGCGCGAGTGAAGGTAAAACTTGGGTCAAATGAGGAAATACAAACGAACAGAACCTGATTTAGAAATGATTATGTTTCAGTGGTCTTTTCATCATTGCTTTGCTCTGGGTCGAAACATTAAGAGTTTGGTGATGATATACCTCCGCATCCAAAACTCAAAAAAGCAGCGTTTTGAGAGTGTCAGTATGCAGCTAAAACGAAACTCTTCAAAACCACTGATGTCAATGCACTCTTTTTTATACGACCCTCAAGCTGAAGTTTTCTATTTTGGCAATTTGATCCTCAAAACGTTTTTAAATGTTCTTAAATTTTCTGTTGCGATATGATGTATGCTTGACTGTGACCAGGAAAAGTGTTTTAAAGTAAACAGCTTTGCTCGCGTTCACAATTTTGTCACAAGGGATGACTCAGAGAGCAGCTCTTTGTTGGCGCACTGTTCGTGATAACCCGATGTAGTTAGTCACAGAGGAGAAGAACTACCGGTACAGACACCAGATTAACAGTTTGCACATATAGACAAGTGGAATAAAATGTTCTTAGTTCAGCTTTTAGCCAGAGTTGTGTTCTTAATATGTTCTTACGTTTTGCCAATTCTCAACCTCACGTTCTTATTAAAAAAAGGTTATTTGCGTGTGTCATCAAGGTATTTTGAAGTTGACTTTTGTGTAGATAGAGTTGGAAAGCTATATAGTCCAGATATGCGTTGAGTTGGTTGTATTTCCGTGTGATAGCGATATGTGTTGCAAAGATGTGTTGACAAAAAGTAAAAGAAGGAAGTAAATGTGTGAATGGAAACCTGTTATTATTGGTCCAGATAAGTGTTGAGTTGATTGTATTTCCGTGTGATATCGATACGTGTTGATACAGTTGTGTTTACGAAAAGTAAAAGAAGGAAGTAAACATGTCAATATAAAGCTATTATTATTGGTCCAGATATGTGTTGAGTTGACTGTATACATTTCCGTGTGCCAAAAATCTGTATTGACACAGATGTGTTTACGAAAGATTGCATTAAAAAAAGTATCTTTTCGTGTGGACCGAAGGGTCTAATTTTGTTAATTTGCTTTCCAGAGTTCGGTTATAAGAAATGTACACATTGGAAATAGATTAGGCTACGAAGCTGGCGGTTTTTAAAAGAGGCGAAAAGTCAGAAGAAAGCGACTCGATCGCCCCGGCGCCATCTTGGACGCGCAAGCAATGGAGAAACTTCCCCTCCCCTTCTTTTTTCCTCTCCTCAGTTTCTCCATTGCTTTCGCGTCCAAGATAGCGCCGGGACGATCGAGTCGTTTTTTTCAAACTTTTCGCCTCTTTTAAAAACCGCCAGCTTTGCACGGTAGGCTAAAAAGAGTTATGCCTACACAGACTCATACTATTAACTTTTTACTTTTCCCGTGTTTTAACTCAGACGTATTTTAACCTCTAAAGGCATTGTCCAATTAGTAGTAATAAAGGGAAGTCGGGGAGGAATGAAAGAGAGGGCTGGGAGAGGGCGCAGGGGGGAGGGTGTGATGCGGGGTTTGACCCTAAAATGCATGTCATTCGGCCAGTGGGTAGACAACATTCCACGGACTGCAATAATTACCATCAACTTATTACCAAATTAGTCTTTTCGATTACAAAATGTACTGATCTACTGAACTTTATTAATTACTTAATTACTTACTTAATTAATTAATTAATTAATTAAGAGAAAAGAAAGCTCTGTAGCTTGTAAATGAACATGCTAATTATCGCTTGCTATCCCATAACTTTTGCGTTTTAAATTACTGTTACAGTATTACCATTACCATTGTTTCAGATCATTACAGCCTAGAAAGCCATAAAGGAACAACGAAAGTTAAAAGATCAGTGACTGGAAGAAAAGCTGCATTGAACACCACAAGTGGGAGTCACAAAGATGCTGTCAGGAGACGCAAAACTTTACTTGATAATCTTGAAGTATATTGTGCGGCCAGGAATCAGCTTTGCCCGCTTGCTCCACCGGGACCTCCTGGGAAGCCTGGGCCCAAAGGACTTCGAGGAGTGAAAGGTCGGACAGGAAAGCAAGGGCCACGAGGAATCATGGGATTGCAAGGGCCGCCAGGACCTCCTGGCCCAAGGGGTCAGCTAGGCATTAGGGGTAAAGAAGGGCCGCGGGGAATGCTGGGACCTAAAGGGACAAGAGGTGAGCCTGGCCAATCAGCGGCCGCCCCTGAAGTGATAATATCACCACCATCTCTGACTGTAAACGAGACTGGTTCAGCTGCGTTCTACTGCTCTGTCACAGGGAACCCGCGTCCCGTGGTAATGTGGAGGAAGCTAAATGGATCTGTGGCCAAAAACAGATCAGAAACGAAAACGTCAGGACGATTAGTGATCAATAGAGTTCAATTCAGTGACCGGGGAACTTACAAATGTGAGGCGAAAAACATTCTCGGAATGGCTCAAAGTGAGACATCTCTGGTGGTAAATGGTAAGTGACTTGATAGTTGATTACAGATTCTTCGTGGTTTGAGTTTTTCAAACATTTGTTGAGAACTGATTATTTCCAAGAAATAAAAGTGCCTTTTAAAAGTGCCACGATTTCTATAAATCTACTGTGTACGTACTTTGAAGCTTGGGTGCAGTATGTTCTTGAAAGCAGAATTTACTACACTAAAGTGTCGTTACATAACTAATTTCAAACAAGATCCTTTTTTCCACAAAATAAAGGTAGTAAGAGTTGTACATTCAATTTAGTTCGTATGCGCCCTTTGATAGGAACATTCGAAAAACCGTATCGCCATCCTTTCCAACTTTCCACAAGAACCTGACATTCCTATAATTGCCAACAGGGACTTTTTCGTGACAATCGTATAAAACGTAGCAATTGTTTTCAAAAAGGTAAAGGGAAAGGAACATTCTGTAACGAGGTACACATATTTACTGATAAACGTTTGGTTCCGGGGCGCATTTTTCACCCCATCCGTCCCTCTGTCAGTTCTCCGTTTTACGATTAATAGCTCCAATCCAAAGGCCGCTCACTAAACATCTGAGCTACGCCTGCAACGTGTATACTTAAAATATCCTGTATTGCAGCAAAATGCACTTACAAACTTTCTTAACAGTATTATCAAAGGCTTAATAATTCATATATTATTTCACAGTTTTGGGAAATGTAGACTTAAGTATTTAGTTATGTAAGTATATTATTTTAACAAAAAAACCAATTGTATTGTTATTTGTTTGTTTACAAGTCGCTCCACACGTGACCTTACAGTCGGGTCCAGTCTATTGGCAGGGTGGGAAGAATGGATCCCTTGTATGCCACGTGAAAGGTTATCCCAAACCAAAAGTAACTTGGTCCAAATCACCGGGTCAGTTGTCTGTACAGCGAATGATGACAAGTGATACACAACTGAGCGTGATGAACGTACAGAAAAGTGACTCTGGACTCTACACCTGTCGAGCTAGAAACCTCCTCGGTACCCGTGTGGCGACCGTACTAGTGGTTGTATACTTTGCCCCGGAGTTTGTCGTTAAACCTCCTACGGTCATGACTGTATTCATTAACACGACAGTGAAAATAAGCTGTTCAATTAAGGGTGACCCTCAGCCTGTTGTTACCTGGAGACGAGACGGAGGCCGACTACCACTTGGAAGATCAGAGACACGGGATGATGGCTTGATTATAAGAAGAGTAAAAGTGAGAGATTCTGGGAAATATATCTGTTCTGGTACAAGCCATCTGCATGCAGCGTTCAAGAGGGTTACAGCGGCTGTTCAACTGAATGTCACTAAAGGTCAGTTTTTTTTTCTTTGTTAGAGTCGTGAAAGAAATCACTTTAACGCTGGAAGTGTTTGAATTTTTTATAATTAGCAACCAGGTATAAATGATGAAAACTCAATCATATAAAGGCAAAATGTTAATTGGAGGGAGTTGGTCTAGGGGTAAAGATTTAAGGACTTGAAACTAAATTAGGACGAATGATAATAAACAAAAAGACAAAGGTTTATCTCCAAGGCTTATCTGTTTATCAAACAGAATGACGCAGAGCATGATGTGTCTGGAGTAATGCAGTGTCAAAAGTAATTTACCTCAGTTTATTCCAATGCTCCCTCACTGGGGGCGGTGTACGGTGTGTTCATAACTCACACGAATGTTATATATATTATACTTCAGCATGTTCCAATGCTCCCTCACTAGGGGAGGGGTGTGGTGTGTTCACAGCTCACAAGAATGTTATATATATTATACTTCAGCATGTTCCAATGCTCCCTCACTGGGGGAGGGGTGCGGTGTGTTCACAGCTCACAAGAATGTTATATATATTATACTTCAGCATGTTCCAATGCTCCCCCACTGGGGGCGGTGTATGTTGTGTTCATAGCTCACAAGAATGTTATGTATATTATACTTCAGCATGTTCCATTGCTCGCTCATTTGGGGTGATGTACGGTGTGTTCATAGCTCACAAGAATGTTATATATATTATACTTCAGCATGTTCCAATGCTCCCTCACTAGGGGCGGTGTACGGTGTGTTCACAGCTCACAAGAATGTTATATATATTATACTTCAGCCTGTCCCAACGCTCCCTCACTGGGGGCGGTGTACGGTGTGTTCATAGCTCACAAGAAGGTTATATATATATATTATACTTCAGCATTTTCCAATGCTCCCTCACTGGGGGCGGTGTACGGTGTGTTCACAGCTCACAAGAATGTTATATATATTATACTTCAGCATGTTCCAATGCTCCCTCACTGGGGGCGGTGTACGGTGTGTTCATATCTCAGAAGAAGGTTATATATATATTATACTTCAGCATTTTCCAATGCTCCCTCACTGGGGGCGGTGTACGGTGTGTTCATAGGCTCACAAGTTTGTTACATATATTATACTTCAGCATGTTCCGATGCTCCCTCTTTGGGGGCGGCCTATGGTGGTAGGATACCGGACTCAAGTTTCTCTGCAACTTCGAATTACAGCAGTGGTTTCTTGCCTAAATATGGTCGGCTGAACTACCCTTTAAATGGTTGGGTAGCGAGAACTAAAAACAATATACCAAACGAGTACCTTCAGATTGACCTGGTAGGGGTATATTGGGTCTGTGGCGTGGCCACACAGGGGGAGGGAGGTTCGGGCCGTTGGACAGACGAGTGGACCACAAAGTACAAAATCAGTCTGTCCCTCGACAACAGCAACTGGGACATTTATCAGTGGAACGGTTCAGAAAAGGTGAGAATAAACAGATGCATGGAAAAAATTTTGGTTCAACGGAAAAACATCTGATTGAAACTAAAGATTGTTCGCGTACAAATACATCTTTCTTAAAATCAGGTGCAGTATGTATTTTGTGATCTGACCCTCTGTCCATCGTTATATTTGATTAGATTTAACCACGTGGTATTCTTCCCCGGACAAATATCAGCGAGTATACCAGTAGACTTATTTCCACGGAAACTTTCTAATGCTTCTAGTTGTGACAGTAAATTTTCCAAAGAGCAGCTTTACGTTCGCAGCCTTTCGTATCGAGTTTTCCAGTCCCTCGTTTTTCCACATTGTCCTCAAAGGGTTTTGAAGTGATTCATTTGCCCTCGACTTCGTCTCTTGAAATGTTCACTTTCCGAACAGTTTGTTAGCTTCGGGCCCGTATCTCTCAATACAAAATGCCACGAAAGTATTTCACTAATAAAATACATAACTGTACAGGTCTCTTTATCAATCACCTCATATCCAACGCGTGTTCGTGAAATAACTGTTTAATATGTCCTACAGGAATTCAGTGGGAATATTAATCCCAGCACGGTTGTGAAGAACACGCTTCCAAGCGCAACCAAGGCTCGTTACATCAGGTTCATTCCCACCGCATATCATCACTGGCCAACTCTCAGGGTGGACGTGTTTGGATGGAGTGTTTGAAACCTGTTTAGGTGAAACCAAAATTGTCTTTAAATTTGCGAAATAAATTCAATGAAAAAGCAGTCCCCGCCATGTGTTACGGAGTATTTTGCTCAGAATTCACTGTATCTTTTCTGTTAAACATACGTATTTCATTTCCTAAGAACATAAATTTTTGACATTAATGTCAAAATGAAAGGACAATGGTGCTGATTAGCATCAAAACGTTTCGTCTCAGTTGATGAAGCTGTACTGACCTGTAGATAAAGTGTGATAGCTGTTAAAAGAGATACAAATATTAGAAATTTTCTGTTTAAGAGCACTTGGTCCAGGTCAGTTTACTCTTGTTTTAACTAGAATCAGAGAAAGAACCCTGTGCCGGTGATACGTCATAGATTTCTATTGTAAATTCCTGAAGAAATGATTGTTGTGCATTGGTTCACAACAAACATTTCCGACGTTTTTCTGCGTGATAAATACTTTTAAGCAAACTGCGGCGAAACTGTTCAACTCCCTTTCACTTCCTTTAAGAAGCGAAGAGAACTTTAAAACGTTTTACAATGGGACAAAGAAACACTTTTTAGAACGGGCAAAGGCTAGGATTGGGAGGGAGGGGAACCAAAGTGTTTGTATTCCTACACTGGGAAGGAGGGGGGGTGTGCTAAGGGGAAGTTGTGATACCTAGCCTGTGTGTACATGTGTGTGTGTGTGTAATAGTTGGGAGGTGGCGTGAGTTGGGCATTTTACACTATATGTAGTAGGTGGTGGTGAGGATGGGGGGAGGGGAAGGTGTCGGTTGGGCTATCTCATATATTTTGTTTAATGCTGTAACTTTTAATCTTAGTTTTATTATATAATCTATCCACTTTTACTTTACATTGTAGATGAAGAGCCATTTTTTATTAATGGATAGCTACAATAAAGGCCTTTATTATTATTATTATTATTATTAAATTATCAAAATGATAAGATGCATTCAAATAATCGGTTACCATGGCAACAGGACACCAAGCATAGTGTTGAAACACACCTAGAAAGATTGCTTATAAAATTTCATTAAAAGTCGTGGATTTTCAGCTTTGAAATTTAAATTGTTCTGAAGTTATTCCGCACCCTGGACTGGATAGGGTTAAACAGAGCAAGAAAAGTGCCTCCCTCCATGAAGTTCTACAAAGTTGCTGTTGAGAAGCTTAAAGTGCCAACAACTGCAAAAAAACTCAAAGACTCACAAAAACGCACACTTCTTAGTATTTTATTGTTGTCTTTCATCCAGATCTGCCTTTCTCTGTTCCCTAATATCTTTTCATTGTCTGTAAGATCCAGCTCCGTACATAACGTACTTTAGCGTATACTCCAAACTTGCCTCTGGCAGCGCACCCGTGCCCCCAGCTGGTTGCACCCTCGATGTAAAACCTTCCCGAGTGCTCACACACCATTGGTCCACCGGAGTCTCCCTGACACGTGTCTATACCACCTTGGTCGAGACCTGCGCACACCATAGAATCGTGGATACTGCCTGGGTAGGACCGCTGACATGCAGAGTGCGACTTGATTGGAACTGAGGCTTGCATGAGGACGTTTGTACTCGCTCCTCCTGAAGCTAGTCGGCCCCATCCTAGAAAGGAACGTTACACAAAAGGTCAACAACCTGACAATAAATTGAAAAAAAAAACAAAGTACGACATGATGTTTGTCGACATTAACACGGTAGTGAAATAAACGGACGCGTGGCTCTTGAGCCAGTCAGTCGGTTTCAACCTAGGAAGAAACGTTACAAAAATGGGTTGGGGGTTAAATGGACAAGTTTAAAGCATTACTAAGCAAAAGGTTGAGTTTTGGTTTTAAGCAAGTTAAAATTTAATTGATTAGAATTGATGGAAAATGGTTGCACTCGGAAACCGCAGTTTCACGCTCGAAGAGAATCGAAACCATGCCCAAAGAAGCCATTTAAAGTATTGAAGAACCACAAGAAAAGTTTTCCCAAAAAGGTTTCTTGCACACTGATTCACCCTGGTAAATACAACCTAGGCTTTGAAAAGATCGACGAGAGAATAATATCAAGCTTAAGTCAAAACCAGCGAAGGAACTCCCACAGGGCCATGAAGTGGTTTCGAAAGCTCGACTCGTTCCTGGTCTTTGACATTGTAAACTTTTATCCGTCATTCTCCGAAACTGTGATCACAAATGCGTTGGAGTACGCAGGAAGATAGATCACCATATCCGACCAAGACAAATAATTCATTAAGCGTGGCAGAAGATCCTTCTATTCGAAGAAGAAAAAGCGTCTAAGTGCAAAATCTAATCTGTTTGATGATATCATTGGGAGACATGATGGTGCATAGATATGTGAACTGCTCGGTTTTACTCGTCCTGAACAAACTGAGCAAGAACGGCAACACTAGCAACAATTGACTGTACAGGGACAATGAATTCGTAGATTTCTAGAACATCGGATCAAGAACTGCCGAATTATAAAAAAAGGCTCACAGGGGCCTAAACATCACCACTCAAACCAATTTGAAAGTTGTTAACTTTCTGGATATAACTTTAAAACCTGTCAAATCGAAAGTATTACCCGTACAGAAGTCAGACAATCTGCCGTTTCACAAAAGCACCCAGTCAAACTCATTGCTGTATTACTGTAAAAAGACAAGAGTATGTACTTTAAGATTCAAAATGATGTTTAAGCCCTTAAATCAACTTGTTAAATTAGGCCGGCTAGATTTATGCAAAACCTTTTTACAAGTTGTAGTAAAACAGTTGAAAAAGATGGAAAATACTTTTTACTTTATTCTCTGTACCATGTAGTGATTTTAAAACTATTATCTTCCATCGGCAGAAAGGAAAACAGCAATAATGGTAAGAAGACTTATCAAGTAGAAGGCAGGCGTAGCCCAGTTGGTTAGTGCGCTGCCTTAGGAAATGGAAGTCCCCAGTTCGATCCTCGCTGACTCCGACGTCTGTTTTCACTTTCTTCTGATCCATGTATCATGCGGTAAATAACCGACCCGTAATATAAACGGAGCACTGCAGGCAGAGGAAGGGGCCTGGGTAAAGTGCCCACCGAGGGCCACAAATTTATCAGATAATTACTGGCACGTGTTACCATCGTTAAATAAAGTCGCTTTACCTTTTAGTTGAAGGTCTGCTCACCTGTTATCCAGCATTTTTTACCGTCATGCAACCCAGCAACATCGTCGGGTGGCAAACAAGCGATTCCCACAGCTTTGTTCAATCTTGCTGGGCTGGCGAGCTTTATCATGGCGATGTCGTGAGCGTATCGTTTAGGTTTGTTGTAGCTGGGATGCATAACAATTCTCTGTACCTCGATATTCTGTTCAGTACCCACACTGCCGCGCTTGTAGTGGGCTCCAATCCTAGAAATGCAGAAACAAAGGTTGACAGACAGGTGCGAGCAGTCCGGCTATGTTTTGAACAGTGCCGGAAAGAAATTAAGGGTTGCTGAATAAAACAAATAAATGTACATTTGGAAGTACAGTGCATGTCTTTTCGTCTGTAAAACATATTCGTATCTTGGAAATACTTTTTGACACCCCACCCACACAGTTCAGAACTAGATGTGGGATCATTTATTCATAACTACT